>VZTU01023073.1:3641-20421 GCA_013400835.1 Zapornia atra
GGTGGTGTGGGGGGGGGTGGTGAGCGTTGGGGAGGAGGGCCCCGCTCAGCTCGCTTCCTGCAGCGTGTTTCGGGGCAGCTTGCTCCCCGTTCAGGAACTGAGTACATTTTATGCCTCCCAGCCCGTGGTGTGCTGCCTGCCACCGCCACGCAGCCCAGGGGAGCCTGTGCCTGCCCCTGACAGAGCCGTTTCCAAATGGATGCTGACAGGAGCCCGTGTTTCAAGCCGCAGCGCAGGCGCCAGGGGATCCCACAGCCGCCTCCCTGTTGCCATTCCTGCAGCCAAGGCAGGGATGTTGTGTGTGTCCCGGCGTGACATTTATCGCTGAGGGGAGGGAGGGCAGCTCCACAACACGTTCCCAGCCCTTCAGAGCGTCTCAGAGGGTCTCAGCTCTGCTCCTGTGCAGCCCTTCTATGCGCGGTGCTGGGAGGGGGCTGGATGTTTGCCCTGGGGCTGGCTGCCCTTTGCCTGCCACCCCCCCCCGTTTTCCATGCTTAGGAGGGAGAGATGCATGCAGAAATCCCTGAGCTGATGAAAGCACAGACCCCCTTGGTGGGGTTCCCCTCTCCAGTAGGCTCCCCTCAAAGTGGCACGGCCCCAGGAGCGCTCTCTAAGGACTCTGGTTTGGAGAGCAACTGGCTGACTCACCAGCAGGAGCAGGTTTGCTGGCAAATTGGTTCTTCTACACCTGCTCACAGGAGGTAATGCCTCCCACCAGACCTCTCCCTGTGGAAACCAGCCTCCCTTTGATGCCCTTCAGTGGGCCTGCAGCTCCTGAGATCCGATGACTGGCTCAAGAACTGCCCTGGGATGCCCTGGGCAGATATTGGCAAGAAAATCCATCCAGGAAGACTGGTATCCACAGCCCCATCTCCCTCCTGCCCTTTTTCCCACAGGGCAAGATCTGAAGATGGGAATTTTTGCATGTGCTGAGCACATTCCTGCTGTTTCCTTATCAAATTTCATCTCATCGATCGGAGGAACCACTGCTTGCCAAACTCAATTGCTCCTTAATGCATTTCTGGTGGCAGAAGCAGCCTAGCAGGAGGCACCCAGCCAGCTCCCCCTCCCTCCCCAGTCCTATCACACTGCCTGGTGCCCCCCAGCCATGCAGCCTGTGTGCCCACATACTCTTGTGTGCTCCAGGTAGGCTGGCTGGCACGTCTTCATCATCTTTGCCAGAGTCTTATTGCTGTGATTTTTGTGCTCCCTCTTGTTTCCTCTGCCCAGCCCCATGCTGGATGCTGAGGTGGTGGAGCTGCCTGCACAAGGGACCACAGCAGCATGGCTGAGGGGGGCTTGAGAAGATGCTGGTGGTGAGCATCTCTCTCCCCTCACTGAACCCTCTCTGGGGACATAGGTGCTGCCTCCCATAGCAGCCTCTGTGAACTGCTGTGGGACCCACAAGCCAAATGAGCCATGAAGCCCCCACCCCAGACTCAGCTGTGGGGGCGGTCTGCTCAGCCTCCCCAGACAGGGCACAGCTCCTGAGCGGGCTCTTTGCAGAGCCCATTCCCTTCCCCTCTGGGTCAGGCAGGGTTTGCCACTGCTAACCTGCACCTCAGGAGCTCGCAGGCAGGGACACGTCCTCCTCTCCAGCAAAACCTGCCAAGCCCCAGGGGCCACCTTGCAGGTCAGCAGCTGAATCACTTCTTTCTAGTTTCATGCCTGCTGGAGCAAATCTGCAGCACAAGGACAGAGCCAGCCTGGCTTGTCTGAGCATCTTGCACTCATTGTCCTCCCAAAGTTATCCTTTTTGTGACTGCCACACTGCTCCACCCCATTAGACAAGTCATTGCAAAGGGCAGGGCGTGTGGACTGGTGTCCCCGGGGCAGGGGGGGGGACACCTTATGAACTGCTAAGTGTAGCCTGGGAGACTCAGGGTGTGGGGTGTTGGGAAGACCTGAATTGCAAGGTTCAGGGCCTGGAGACCAGGGAGCCTGAAGGGCCAAGCTCACCTCCCACGTTAGCTCAGGCCCTGAGGAGCCAGCAGGTTGTTTACTGCTCTGCTCAGACAGGGACACCTCAGAGGCTTCAGTCAGAGGTGGGCTGAGCATCATGGAGCAAGAGGATGAGCCCTGCTGCAGGCAGAAGTGAGGGTGCTCCTCCCTGTACTGCTGAGCAAGGCCATGGCGTGCTGGGGAGGGGGAGCTCCTTGTTCCCATGCCTTCAAGCTGGGAGAAGCAGACCCTTGGGCTACTTGTCCAGTGGCTGCTGGGAGAGCGGTGGCTGCAGCTGGGATTTATTTGGCCTGAACAGAGCAAGATGAGGTCACCCAGTTCCGAGCACCCTTATAAACAGACATCAGGCAGCAATAGCATCTGGCTCCCAGTGACCTGGGCTGATCTGGCTGTTGCAGGGTGGAAGGCTCCAGGCTCTCATGCTGCCAGCAGGAAGGAGCCGTGGTGCTTCCCTCCTCCGCCAAAGGGCTGGGAGCAAAGGATGGCTCCACATCCCTGCACTTCACAGGGAGGGAGGAACCCTGTGCTGAGGACATTCAGTCACTGCACTTTTATAGGTGTGTCCTCTGGGAAGAGGTGAACCTCAGGTACCAGCTATTAATCAGCAATTAGCACTGACTGCCCAATGAATGAAAACTGCGTTTAGCCTCTGACTCAGAGAATCCCTGAGCTCCATTAGTCTCCAGGTCTCCCTCCACCCACTCTCCCTCCTGGGTCTATAGCATGTGCAGGGCTGCAGCCACCCAAACCCCACTAAGGGCAGCACTTAAAGCAAGTAGCAAGGCAATCACCTGGTCACCTCTGCTCAGCCCTCTCCCAGAGAGTCACTCCAGAAAGGCCAGTGCTCTCCCATGCCCCGACCTGCTCCGAGGTGCTCCCTTCTAGCCATGGCAAGGAAGAGAACACCGGGATCAGGCTGAGAGCCTCTCCATTTACCACTCCACCTCCCAGACACACAAACCCAAAGCAGGTAGGAAAAGGTGGTGAAGGCACTACTCCTAAATGAGGAGCAGACCATTAGGGGTTAAGCTGACTTTTGAGGTTTCTCTGGATAAGGTCCAGTCTCCTTGGCCTTCCTGCCGTGCTCTCCAGGGCGCAGGAACACCTTCCAACAGCTCCTGGTGACACCGTGCTGCTGGGGGACAGTGCAGGCTCCCTCACACCCCTCAGAGGAGACCGGGGTCCAGACTGGGCATCCACAAAAAAGGCCAATTGCAATGTGTGAGCTGCTAATTTGTCCTCAGTGGCGCAGCCCTGGAAGGAATTCCAGCTGAATAAAGTCCTTTCTGCTCTGATTAATTGTGCCCCCTCCCCCCTTTTGTTATGAACAATGCAGAACAGAATAGGGATGATATTCACTTTGGGGGAAGACAGTCACCCAAATCCTGACATTAACGAGTCCAAATAACCGAGGCTGATCCTGAATGCATTAAAGTCGTGGAGGAAGTCCTGGGAGGAAAGAATGTCCCCTATTAGCCAAGCTCTGAGTGTCTGGGGTATTACAATAGCAGAGCGATTCCTCGCTCCTCACTGCCTGCTGCTGCCCTGGGTTCAGTTAAATGTCAGCTCAGCATCGACAAACTACAAATTACCAGAGGGCGTGTAGCTCTTTCAGTCCCACTGAACCCTATCAACAGGGAAATAATAATGTGTCCCCCAGGCTGGCTGGGATGGAGGAGGCACATCCCTGGCGGGACCGGACTGGGATCGCTGCCTCCTGCTCCTGAAGGAGCAGCTCCGGCCCCTCCAGCCTGCTCAGAGAGCAGGGAGTTTTCCCTGGAAGCATGGGAAAGCCATCCCTGAGGAATGCACAGCCTGATCCTGCAACAGGCCAGCTGAGTGGCAGCATCCCCCCCCCCCCGGCGTAGGGTCCGGATCCCTGCCCGGAGACAGGAGGGAGGGATGCAATATGCCTCCCCCAAAATGCAGAGGCTCAGCGTGACGTTTGGTCCCCCAAGCAGCCCATACAAGGCTCAGGCTCATGAAGGGGACAAAGGTTGTGGCTGGAAAGCTTTTGGTTCTCCTCAGTCCCAAGGTATCATTCATTTTAGTTTCTCCAGAGGATTTGTTGCAGAAACTGGCAAATATTGGTGAGCAGAAACCAAAGGAAGCAGCTGTTTGCTTTCCTGGGGATGAGGGGGAACAACCCATCCTGATGTCACCACACCCAGGGTCAAGCAGACAACACACCGGGACAGGTATCAGAGGCACAGCTGGAAGGCTTGGCCAAAACTTCTGAGCTCTCTCTCCCTGCAGATGTGGGGTCCCCAAAATGGAGCCAGGGTCTGGAAAAGAGCTGGAGCTGAGGTCTGGAAAAGCCAGTGCCTCCAGATGAGGTAACCTGCAGGGTCAGAACCCTGTGGGCAGTTGTGTGAGGGCTCCTGGGGAGCTGGAGCCAGGCAGCATGCCATACCATGCCCCAGAGCTCCCTAATAAAAGTGCACAATTTAGAGCAGCCCAGGATAGTTCTCAGGGGAAAAGACGGGCTCCAAGCAATAGCTGGTCTCATCAGGAAAGCAAAATAATGCTGGCCAGGGCGTCGATATACTTCTTTTGCCATTGTCCCTGGAAAAGGAGCCACAGTGCTTCCCTGCTGCTGGGTTTAAACTAATTACATTCCCTTTAAAGTGGGAAAATAAAAGGCACTTCGTTTACTGGGAAGCCTGGCAGCACTTTACAATCGCTGCCAAAGCGCTGAGCTCCAAACCACAAGCCCCTCCTTACCCTGCCTCTACCTAAAGCTGCCTTCGGGCAGCGACCTCGGTGGCAGGGAAAGCCTTCCCAGCAGATGAAAAGTGGAGTCAAGATTGTGCTTTATTTTTTAAATGCCACTTTTCAGCACGTCATCTTTCACGCCTGTGCTCTCTGAGCCAGCCCCTCTCCTCACCCTCACCCATTGTTCTGAGCTGGTTGTTTTTCAATAGATGCATCTTTAACTCATTGCTGGGAGTTTAGATATTTATTTTTCCCTCTCCTTTTTTTGCATAGGAGAACCCAAAAAGTGCTGAGCTATCTCTCTGCTGTGCTGGAGTACAACTCATCTGGCCCGTTCACCCCTGTGTCCTGCACTCTGGCTTGCTCCAGAGGATGCAAAGGGATGATGGAGGTGGATTCATTACCCTGTGGTATCATCCATAGGCATGTAGGGGTGAGAAGCGCTGTCCCCACGCAAGCCAGGATGCTGGGAGGGGGACTGGGGGACCCCACGTCCTCCCAAGGGGCTCAACTCAAGTGGCACCTGAAGGCAAAGTGTCATCAGCGAGCCCCAGAGCTGCCATTCCATGTGCCAGTGGTACCTGGCGCAGGTGGGGGTTGCCCCACTGGTCTTCCCAACCATCCCTGCTCCCCAAGTGAGTGCAGCAAAGTGGTGCTGACAGCACACCCTCACTTCTTATTCCAGCCCTGGCTGGATGCAGGTAGGAGAGTTACCAAGCCCTCAGACCTGACAGCAAGGCACAGCCAGGATGCTTGTGAGGAGGCAGGAGAACCTCTTCCTGGATTCTCCCACTGGCTGCTCCGGCGCTCAGAGCCAGCAGCTTCCAGTCGGTGCTCACCCCCAACGTGGCAAATCCTGATGGCAAGTCTCTGGGAACTCAAACCCTGGGAAGAAGGAGGCAAACACCAGCTCAGGGAGAGTGGGAATGGGAAGGGGAAGGTTAATGGCCAAGCTGGGGGCTCTGCTCGAGGCACCGGCCGCAGAGGCCTCCGCTGCAGCATTCCCATGAGAACAAGCTCCTGTGCTGAAATGCCCCAACCTCCCCTCCCTGCCCCTCTCCCCTTCTTTTAATTGGTTTGCAAATGTTAAATGTTTTGGCTCTGTGTTCAAACCGCTGTCTGGCTCCTGTAGATACAGCCTAACCCCTTGGAGTTCACCCGGGGCTCCCGGCCACTCCGGTTCCCCCTCTTTGCCATAGCAGCAAGCCCCCGCCGGGCTGGCCATTGTGTCCTCCTCCCCTAGCCTGAGCACCTGGAGACCTTCTTGTAAAAACTTCATTTGCTGGGGAAAGCTTTGATTAAAACAGCCTGGCAGGGGGCTCCCCCACTCCCGAGTCAATATTGGTTTTGGAACAGATGNCCCCAGTGCCCAGGGAGTGGCAGGAGGCCCTTAGCAGCGCTGGGGAGATCAAAGTGGAGTAGCCAACGGAGAGGTGGAGCAGCCCTGCTTGCTGGAAACCTCCGGGGAACAAAAGCATCAAAGTAAATCAAATGAAACTAATTGAAGAGCTTTAACATTAAATAATGAGGGAGAGGCTTTCATGAAACGCCAGCTTCTTCCCATCAAAACCTAGGGACATGCTTCCAAGAGAACCGAAGCGACAACCCCTCCGAACCACAACAACAACCCCCCCCCCAACCCAAACATCTCACACAAAAGGGCAAGATAATTCCGGCTGGGTGGCTGCCTGGCCCTCCCAAAGCTCACCAGCCCTCTGCTTCCCCAGCTCCTGGGGCGGATGGCGGGCTTGCAGGCAGCACACAGACCCAAGCACAGTCCTGTGCTTCAGTCCTTGGTGCTGGGGGGAAGCGTCTTCTGCTTGCTTCGGGCACTTTGCAGAGGGATGTGTGTGGATTGGGATGCCCAGAGCTGCTGGTAAGCTCTGGGTGTGTCAACAAAGGCATCAGTCTTGCTGGAAGTGCTGAAGCTCGTGGCACAGCATCCTGGCTAAATCTAAACCCCTCAGCTCTCCAGATCACGGACCTGGCAGCCTTTCAGCTTCTGGGGAACCCTGTCTTTGCCAAAGGAAACTCCAAGAGGTCTGCTAACAGCTGGGACTTAAGGTTCAACATGGCATCTTGGGGTTCCCAGGACAGCCCAACAGCAGTTGCCACGATGGAGAGCAGGGGGAGGACTTGGCAGGTCCCACTCCACGTTGGCTGGGAGCAGAGGGCTCCAAGGAAGAGCCTCTGGTTGTGGCCCACCTATTTCTGCAGCAGCAAGGAAGGATGTTAACAGCAGTTTCTCAACCTTCTGGCCAGGGCTTAGGATTCTCATCCTTGCAATTACTCCCAGCTAGTCAAAAAGGTAGAGCCATCCTTCCCCCCTTGCTCCAGTGAATCAGGATCACTCATGGGATCTATACCAGCGCTCACCGCAGAGACAAAAGCAGTCCCTCTCCCCTCACTGACTCCTTGGGTGCTCAGCCCCGCTGCTCTGAGAAGTACCTCTGCTCCCCATCAGCCAGCTGCTCCCAGCCCAGCCCTGAGAAACCCAAAGAGAAGGGACACAGCAGAGAGATGGACCAGACCGACACCCATTGAAATGTCCCCGTTAGCCGCTGGCTAAAGCAGATCGTGGCCATGATGAAAGAAACCCACATGAAGACAATTAGACTAAATTATGTCCAGTTGCAGAAGACAGGCTAGCAGTGAAATGTGAGGTAGCCCGACTCCAGCCAGGCTCAATGTCTGGCTTGCCCCATCGCTGCCACTCATACATCACCGATCAAGGGAAGCCCCCGCAGGTTGTTTTAAACCAGGGCCAGCAGGAGGTTGGGCTAATGAGTAAAATCTGAACATTCCTCAAATTTCCCATCCATCCCGAGCGAGGGGAGGGTGGAGGAGGGGGATGGGGACGAAGTGCTTCTCTCCCCAGAGAGGCTGAGCCTATACGGGGGGACAAACCGCTTGTCCTGAGAACGGGGAGCTGCTAATCCCAGGCCTGAGCTGCGCCAAGCCTGCGTGATGGGGAGGTGAAGGTGTCCTCAGGATGGGGACGCAACCCCCCTCCCCTGTACCACCCCAGGGGGTGGCTGGGAGACGGTCTGGTTGTTCCCATGGCAGGAGCGGGATGCTCCGTGACAGCCACCTCATCCACCAGATCCTCCTCCTCCTCCTTGCAGCATCCCAGCAAACTACCCCAGCCCCAAGCTGGGGGCTGCGGGGGTCCTGTGGGCCGGCACAGGGGCTGTGTGGAGCAGCGATGGGATGGGGAATGTGGTCTCAGACCCCAGCACTGCATTACTCCCCCTGAAGACGACTTACTCAAGGAAGAGGCTTGTTCAACACCCAGCCTCATCCATCCCAAAGCCAATAAATAAACCTCACCCACCTATTCAGAGCTCTCTAAAAGGGGGACGCGGAGGAGGGGAAAGGTAATTAAAAGACATCAAAGAGATGGCAGGAAGAAGAAAAAAGGCATTTTAAAGAGGAAAGAAGAGGGAAAACGGCCATTCCCGATCAATACAATTACACTGCTTCAGAGAGCTGCTTTAAAGCACAAGCAGGCAGGAGCCCAGCATCAAGCAGTGTGCAGGTCTCTGCTAAGGACACCCCCAGGCTTCCCAGGAGCAGGTGGGACCCCTGGGGGTTGTGTGCCAGCCCCCAAGAGCTTTAAAAGGACCCCAGTAAATGAGCTCCCTGAGGTTTCTGTCTCTGGCTGGTCACCTGGCAAGATAAGGCAGCTTTTTTAGTCTTGGTTTGGATTTTGGAGCTGGCAGGCACCAGCAGCTTGCCTCCCTGAGCAGCCCTGCACGGTTCTGGTGGCAGGGGCTGGAGCCAGCCTGCTGCAGGGCAGAAAAAGGTGACTAAGGATGAGGAGACAGCTCTCCTTACAAGAGGGCAGGGGTAGGGATGTGGGGTACCAGCTGGGCTGAGAGCAAAAGGAAGGGCCATTAAGAGCTGGGCTTGTTGCTGCTGTGGTAGCTGAAGGGAGAGGAGAGATGTGGGACAGTGTGAGAAGGTCTAAAGCTGTCGCTGCTGCCAAGGGGCCTTCTGCAAGTGGCTGGGGTTCTGCTTCATGTGGGGTCAACGCCAGCAAAGCCGCTTTCTGCTGGAACCTTCCTGTGGTTCCCAAGTGCTTTGCTCTCCTGTCTGTGAAGCAGCCCCTGGTCCCAGTATTTCCCTGTACAAATGCTGCTGGAAGAGCTTGGGAGTCATCTCCTGCTGACTTGTCACTGCAGCTCCTCACCAGACACCAGCAGCCCCTTAAACCAGGGATGCTCAGAGGACAAAGCTTTCCTTAGTCCAGGGACAGCAGCATGGACCACAAAACCTTGTATCTGAATGCAAAGCCTACGGGGGCTGGCTTTATGGATCAGCTCAGGCTCAATGGTTCTACTTGTCCTTCAAGCTTTAAATCCCTGAGAGGTTTTTTGGGGTTTTTTTTTTGGAAAAAAAAAAAAAGCCAAGAGAGGAAAACACAAGAATTTATCAGTAATAAGCTCCTACCCTTTTTCTTCATTAGTGCCATCAGCATATGGTCCCTATCCTGGAAGTCTAGCTGCCTCCTGCTATTTGGCTCCTCACCCTCCGCTGCTCTTTCTCCCTCCACTGCTCTTCTGCCTCCATCGCTCTCTCCCTGGGATTTTAATTACGTTCATCTATTTCCACTCACTAGGTCTGTCACTTTGCAGCAGCTCTGCTGTAATTATATTGTGGGAAGCACCGTTCACTTTGCTGAAGCCAGAGAGGATTAAGGATCCTCCGCGCCTTTTTCCCACCCCTCTCTGCCAGGTACCTGCACAAAGATGACAGATGGTCAGGGGCCATTTATTTCCCCTAATGAGCTGGTACAAAAGGAGATGGCTCCCAAAACACATGTATATTTTCAGTTAACTAAAAGCGCCCCAGACTCCCAGGGCTTTGCTTGGGAGATTGGGAAGGGTCTGAACCCAGGCAAGGAGCTGTTCCAGCAGATGGAAATGGGGTTTTTTGGGTGCTGGAGGAGGAGCCCAGCTCTGGATCTGGAGGAGCTTGGGCTGTGGGAGCATGTCCTGCCCTGTGGTCGGCTCAGCAGCAGGGTTACTCAAGCTGGTTCCCACATTTGCTCTCAGGGGCTAATGAATCCCAAAAGGGAATTAAACAAAAGCTCTGAACCCTGCCTGCATGACGGACACCTCTTAAAAGCAACTCTGGTGTTCCTCTCAGGCGACCAGGGGAGAGCTCTCCAGCCTTATCCCACGCTGCTGTTAGTGTGTGATGGGTTCCAGTGCTTTCCCCAAGGAGCATGAGCCATGGTCCAGCAGGACCTCACACAAACACACAGCTTAGGCTGATGCGGATGAGGGAGGACTGTTGGTGGGCATCAGAGGATGTCAAAGGATGAGGAAGATAATTCCAAGCATGAGCATGTGCAGAGATTACAGAGTGAAAAGAGAGCGTGGCTGCCCATGGCCTGAGCTGATGTAAAGCACCAGAGCTCTGAAGGATCCACACAGATTTATGCCAGCTGAACGCTTAGCCTCCAAAGTGGATTCGGTTTAACCCTCTGGGAGCATGCTGTGAGGCACTGGAGATAAACCAGGCATTGTGCCCTCCCAGCTTGCTGTAGCTGGCATCTCCAGCCTAACCCAGCTGAGGGCTAACAGTGATTTAAAACACATATATTATTGCCTAACAGTGGTGGGGATGGAGGAGCTCCAAACCCCACGCACCCTGGTAGCCCTATTTCACCCCCTGCCGCTGCCCATACGATGTGTTCCCTCACTGCTGCCCAGCCAGGGCTGCCCTCTCCTCTGGACACCGGGGTTACATTGCACGTTCACAGAGTTATGGGGGTCAGAAGGGAGCTCCAGAGCTCATCCAGTCCAACCCCCTGCCAAAGCAGGATTCCTAGGACAGGTCTCACAGGTTGTCATCCAGATGGGTCTGGAATCTCTCCAGAGAAGGAGACCCCACACCCCCTGGGCAGCCTGGCCCAAGGCTCCCTCACCGATCACAGAGGGCGGTTCCAAGGGCCGTGTGGGTGTTAGCGAGGCTGTCTGCTCCAGGGATCCTTGAAACAAGCGCCTGAAGCAGCAGGCCTGAAGCCTGCTGGTGGGATAAGGCTCACCTGCTGCTTCCCTCTGGGTTTTTTTTTGGGGGGAAGCAGCACCTGTAGAACAGGCCCGACGTTGGGGCTCTGAACTTCACCCCACGGCTGCTGCGGTGGGCCCTGGGCTGCCAGCAATGCTGCCTCAGAGATGAACTGTGCTGGTAAAACCCAGGGTCCTGACCTGCGGTGGTAATTAAAGATCCCACAGCAGTTTTTTGCAAGAGTAAGGGAACTAGCCCCCACTATACTGGCCGAAATCCAGCTTGGGTAATTATCTTCACCCCCTCGACCCCACCGGGCTGGGTCGGTGGCAGCTGTGACATGACATAGTGTGTGCTGGGGCCGCAGGGCCCAGGGGGAGCCCGGCCGGCCACAACTTGGGGGGGGGGGGAGACGGACCTGGGAGCCAGATAAAAGGTGAGTTGTGGGTATTCAGCTCATAACCCCGCTGCTAGCTCATTAAAAGACAACATTTGCAGGTCCCCCTTTAAACTGTTTATCCATTATTGAAAATACCATATGTTACATGTCCACCAAGATCAGCTTCCCAGCCGCAAGATAAGCTGCCTCCATTTATTGTTCATCCCTCTCTCCCTCCCTCCCTCTGGGCTTTTAATTACATCCATCACCTCCCACCCCTCCGGTGGAGCTGGATTCGTGTCTCACCAGCCCAAGCAAGGGAACAAGGCCCATTTTTTTCTTTCCCTCCCCTCTTGGAAGGGAGCAATTGTTTCTCTTCCCTCACACAAGTCCTGGAGCGAGAGACATTTAGCAGCCGCTGTGAAATTTCAGCCAGGATTGGAATTTATTTTAAGACACCGGCCTTTAAATTTTTCATTAAACCTTTTTTTTTTCTGTCTTTCCTTCCCCCTGCGATGCAGCAGGCTTCTGCAGGGACCAGGGGAATGCTGTGTTTATATGCCTGGCACGTCGTGGAGAGACGATGGAGGATTTCACACCACCCTGGGCAAAAGGGCTTCCCAGCACAACGCACCCAAGAGCCACTCATGGAGCCGAGCTGCTAAGCCCCCCTCCTTGGGATCTAGGAGGGTGTTTGCCACCTCTGCAAACCGCCACCCCCCAAGCCTGACTTGGGTTTCAAACACCAAAGTGGAGCTAAAGCAGGATTTGCTGGAGCAGGGAGCATCCCCATGAGTTCCCTTTTTGGACAGCGTGTTTCCAGGTGCCGGCGGTGTCCCAGCTGGTGGGCTCCATGCTGTTTGCCTGCCCTAAGCTTGCAGGCAGTGCTGGAGCGGTGGCTTGGAGCGCTGCCTGCATCAGGGAGCACTAGGAGCATCCTGTTAATAAGACCTCGGGTTTTGTTGCTTGTAACTCTGCCAGACCTCAAACGCCTGAGCTGAAATTTTCCGTGCTAGGTGTCAGCTTTTGCAGGGAAGGAGATGCCTCTGGCAAACTCAGAGGGGATGAAACTGCCTGGAGGAGATCTTCCTTTCCCTCCCCGTGCATCCCTGCTGCATTTACCTTCCAGCTCCTCCCGTACGCGCTCCAGGGGCTCGGCAAACATCAACCAAGCCCACACACAAGATGAGCTGAGGCTCCTACAGAGACACAGCTCACCACCATGGTGTTAAAGGCACAACAGTGCCGGGATGGTGCTGCCCAGATGAGCTGAAGCAGCATTTCCAAAGGGTTGTGTGCCTGAATTTGCAACCTTAACCAACTTATCTCTTTATTTTCATTTTTTTTTGGCGTGCAATAATTTTCTAGGATCAGCTCTTTTGCATCATTATGTAAAATATGATGTCTTCATATATTTCCTGAATACAGCCAGAAAAAACCCCCGCTGTGAGGGCTTGCAGTACCTGAGCAGGTCCAGCAAACCAAGAGGAGAAGAGAAGCCTGACCAACCCCTCGTTAGAAGTTGGCTGGCCAAAATTTGCTTGCTGACACATTGCTCATTTCCCTGATGAGCCACTACAGACCCCTGCACAGACCCCCAGATGGACCCCCATAGACCCTCTGTGGCCAAGGAGTGTGGTTTAACCATACCCCAGTCCCACCTACACAGCCAAGTCACATTCACAAGGGATTAATCTTACAGGTGAAGGGATGACGCCAGCAGGGTCCCCACGAAACACACGGTCCCCACGAAACACACACCCCCCCCCACCCCGTCTCCTCATCCAGATCCAGCTTTCCACGTGCTGCATCCTCAGCGAGGAGCTGCCGTGCCCATAGCTGAGCCCTGGGCCAGGTTTTTGCGTGGCAGCAGGTTCCAGCTGCAAGCTGCCACTGTGTTTAGCACACAGCAGCGAGGTGTATCGTGCGTGTATTAATTATTCATGGAGCGCCAGACGGGCGCGCAGAAGATCAGACAGGAAGAGCTGGCTCCCAGCGAGCTCCCGGACTCTCCTTATGTCAAGACTTGCTCTTCAGTCACAGACACGTTGTCACCGGCCACCTGCACATGATGGGACGATCTTTGTTGAAATCCCAATTAGCAAATAATAAGTTAGGCACAAAACCTGACTCCTCCGAGCCAGACGGGCCCCTGCTTCCCTTCCTTTCCCTTCCTGAAACAAAAGGTTTCCTGTCGTTAAAACCAGGGGGGGCAGGGGTAAGGGTAAGGCTTTGGGTTAGTGGCAGGGGATGAGACTCCCCTGCCCCCAGCCCAAGGACACATGGGGAGCCCAGGGAGCCTTGGGGTTGACCAGCCGGCTGTGCCACGGTCATGGGGACGCTTGGCAAGAGCCCAGCAAGCAAGTGGAGCTCCTTCAGCATCCCTTTGAGCTGGCCAAACACTCCATTCTCCAGAGGGGCTAGTTTTGTTATCCGTCCCAGGAAAGGAAGAGGGTCATTCAAAGGCCCTCAGCAGCTGGAGCAGTTTCCCTTTCATCATGGAGCATTAATGTTGGGTGGTAAAGGATGAGCACTGCCAACAGCCAGACAGCAGCCACAGCCCTTTCATCCACCCATAACCTTGAGGGTGCTGGCTCCAGAGCCTCCTGCCCGATGGCCTGGCTGGGGCAGGGACAAAGCTGTTTGGCTGGGCACATCTGCTCTGACATGGAAAGGAATGGGCTGAGAAACCCATCCAGCAGTGCAGGATGGACAGATGGATGGAGAGGTCCAGCTGGGAAATGGGGGGTGGTCTACAGAATGGATTTCTACTGAGAAGTTGGTGTGGAGGCAACATCAATGCTTAACTGACCAAGCAGGCAAGGAAGAAGGGTGCTGAGGTTGCTGTGAGCTGAGGTCGGTGATGTGCTGATGGAGGATGGGGGGTCTGGAGCTGGTGTCCATGCAGGCAATGGCCCTCCCAAGCTGCCTTGGGGAACCTGCCTTGCCATGAGCCTGTCCTGCTCGCTGGGGATGGTGCTGCAGGGCAGCCCTGGTCCTAGCACAGCCCATCACCGCTCTGCCAGCAGCCTCCCAAGGGGCTCACACATTTTGTACTAGGATCCTGGCTGTGTCCCTTTTCCTTCCTTCCATCCCTCACACACACCGTTTCTTAGAGCAACTGGTTAAGTGTAGGCTTAGGAATGATTCATTTGAGTTCTGCTTCCTTCAGAAAGCAAATCCCAGGCTCATTTCTCTCATCTTATGTTCCAGCAGGTTTAAATCCAGGATTCATAATGTCTTTATCAAGAAGGACGAGGTGGAAACTGGAACAGAAGTGACTGTCTTGCCAGCTCAGAGGAAGTTTGGAGCATTCAGGTTCAGTGTATGGAGAGAAAAAGCTTCATGAGAAACATCTGGAGGTAACAACATCCTCTCCACAATGCTTAGGGAAGCAAATGAGTCCTACAACCACAAGCTGGCAAGGGACTGTGGCTGCGACTGCTTTGTGGGGAGCGGGAGGTGTGCAGGGTTGGGTGTCCTGTCTCTCCCACCCAGCTGAGACAACTCTTTCTGCCATTCAATGCAATTTTTAATATAAGGCTGATACCGTGAAGAATCAGGGTTTCCCTCCTGGGAGACAATGGGGTGTTTTCCTGGGAGTCACTTTGCTCATTGTGCACACTGTGGTATCTGCTTTGCTTACATTTAACTGGGGCAAGTTCTATCAAAGACATGAAATGACTCCACAGTCACGGTGACAATGGTGGGAGGATGAAGTCAGGACGTTAATCTTCTCTGGGGAACTCTAAAGGAGTGGAAACTTCCACTGAATGCCATGAAATCCTCCCCACAATGAAACTGTTCAGACATGCCAATCACAAGCTCACAACAACCACAGGAGTGAAGCTCTTCTTGGAAGGGAAAGGTCTGACCTGATGCTACCAGGAGGATCTCTGGATGTGCCAATTCTGGGTTCGTTTTACAAACACAGGTGCCAACACATACCTGTGGTGAAAGGGGAGAAGGAGATTTTGGGGTCTCTCCTCTTCCTGGCGTTGCAGGACGCCCCATTCAGGGATGCATGGGAAGATGGGTCCCTGCACCACCAGCTGTGCTGCTGGGCTGGCTCCAAGGGGTCGCCCCTTTCCCCTTCACTTGCAGACACAGCAGTTGCTGAGGCACCAGCAGCTTTGGGGCTGGCTCAGGTGGTGCAGGAAGGGCTCAGCAGGGACCATGCAGGTGTGTGCAGCCCTGGCCAGCACTCTGGCTCTGCACCGGGGCTGGCTGCAGTGCTGCATGGGGCTGGCTGCAGTGCTGCATGGGGCTGGCTGCAGTGCTGCATCAGGGCTGGCTGTGGTGCTGCATCAGGGCTGGCTGTGGTGCTGCATCAGGGCTGGCATCAGGACTGGCAGTGATGCTACATTGGGCTGAATATGATGCTGCATGGGGCTGGCTGCAGCACTGCATTGGGGCTGGATATGATGCTGCATGGGGCTGGCTGCAGCGCTGCATCGGGGCTGGATATGATGCTGCATGGGGCTGGCTGCAGCACTGCACTGGGGCTGACATCAGGGCTGGCTGTGGTGCTGCATTGGGTCTGTCAGAGATGCTGCATGGGTCTGGCAGCAGTGCTGCATGGGGCTGGCTGTGCATGCTGGAATCATGCAGCCATAGGCAGCCCTGCACCCACATCCAGCCTCCAAGCAGCCCCTCCTGAGGCAGGAGGGTGCTTTGCACCCCTCATGTTCACCCTCACCTTTGCAGCCACATTCACCTCCAGCTCAGAAGTGAAGAAACCATCACCCAAGTTCCTCTCCCCTGCCACAGTGCATCAGGAACCACTAAATTGTGTCCAGCAGATCAGCCTGGTGCCCCCAGCTCTGGCGTGCTGGAGGACAGGGGGGTTGCACGTGTGTACAGCTGGTGTTACATGCGTGTCTGGGCCCCTCCATCCTCCTGCTGACCACGTGAGGAGCCTCTGCTTGGGATTCCAGTGGGATGCAATCGACATCCCAAAGCAAAGGGAGACATCCCATATGCAGCAGCAGCACACAACAGCAAGGAGCCTCCCACCCAGATCAGCACCAGGGGCTGGTACGCTCCCAGACAGGTCTTCTCCAGGCACCTGCTGAGAGAAACATGCTGTGGACACCCAGGACTGTAAAAACCAGTCAAGAAGCTGTTGTGCTTTTGTTTTCCTCCTTCTTCTGAGCTCCTTTGTGGGTTTGTTTTGAGGGGACAGGTAAAGAACAGACACCAAAGCGTGTCTTAACACCCTGAGAACTTCAGAGGAAACCAGCTTATTTCATTAGTGTTGTAAACAAGACAAGACTTCTTTTTTTCTTTTTTTCTTTTTCTTTAAATTAATTATTTATTTCCCCCAAATATTTATTTTAGGAATCAAATTAAATGTTCCAGCTCTTCAGGGATTCAATTCTCCCTTCCTGCTGGTGCTAGTCAGGGCTCCCAATGCCTCAGTGCACGGCTTTAAAGGCATTTCTCCACTTCTTTTGGATTAGTGACCCATTCTAACAGGTCTTCATTGACTGGGAGTGTGGGTCTCTCAAAGAGTCCATTGGATACAGCTTTACAAAAGAGTTTAGCCAGGAGATGAAGAGTTTACAAAAAAGTTTGTAGGAAACCGTGGAGTCCTTTTAAAAGAGAATAAACTGACACTGCTGTGTCTGGGTTGAGTTAATCTGATTAGGCCAAGCTCATCAACAGGCCTGCTGAAAAGAATGAGGAGGGGTGGGAGGGGGGTGG
>VZTU01023077.1:1856-16451 GCA_013400835.1 Zapornia atra
ACCACAGCCCTCCTCCGGGACTGAGCAAGAACGGGCCCCGGGGACGCGAATCGCCAGCCAGGGACGAGGCCGCTCTCCCCAGCGCCGCTGCCGTCCTCTCGGCCAGCTCACAGGCCTTCAGGGCTACCGGGACAAGTCCCCGTCGTGCCCCCATCCCGAGACGGAGCCTGACAGAAGGCGAGTGGCAGCTCCCCGGGGCAGAGGGAGACTGTGCCGGGCATCCCTCCCGGAGCAGAGGAAGCCTCCCTGGGTGGAGGAAGGCGAATATCGCCGTGCTTTTCGGAAGGAAAGCGTCGCAAAAAGACCGCATCCCCGTGCGTGCCGCGGGGCCGGCGACAACCCGGCACAGCCCGGAGCATCTCCGCGACCGGGCAGCAGCCTCTGCTCCCGGCCTCCTCCGGGCCAGTAATTGGGTGTGCTTAAAATCAACCCAGCTAACAAGCCTGTTGTCCTCCTCACCCCACCCCCGCGTGTGAAACATTGTCATTAGGCGTCTAATATCTCCATCGCTTCCAGGGGGGAATGGGAAGAGGCTGCTCGGAAAGAAAAAAACAACCAACAAACAAAAGGAAGTGTGTGAACTCCCAGCGCCCATATGCACAGCACAATGCAAAGCGGGTTAATATCAGTTAGCAGTTCTGCAGTGACCTGTAAAGTTGCCTCTCTGGAAAGATTCTTGATGTATTACTTAACATGGCTACACAGTTATCTGTCTCGGCATTAATGCGTCCATTAAATCACTGTTGAGTAGCATCAACCTACTCCAGAGTCTTTCTGTCCCCTGGGAATATGGTTTCTAAACAGGATCAAACATGTGATGCTGACAAGTCATGAGATAAGTTATAATTAATTAGAGTTTGCTACATCCACAGAATGGGTACTTGGGGGAGTGGGGATGAACCGGGCCATTAAAGACTTCAGCCGGGAGGGAGGATCTATAATATTGAGTTGGAAAACAAGAAGAAGTAATAATCAAAGGTGGCCGAAGAAAACTGCAAACCTTTAGCTTTCAGAACTCAGTCAAGATTAAAGTCGTTCTTGATGGGAAACACACCATCCCCTCCTTAATGAAAACCATGGGGAGACTGATGCTGCGGATGGCTCCTTAAAGAGGGAGCGAAAAGCCTCGCTCCAGGTTTGAGGACAAAAACCACCGGCGCGGTTTGCAAAGGGAAGAGAAGAAGGAGCTGGGCGAAGGGACCTGCCTTGCCTGGCCGAGCAGCGAAATCGCACCCAGAGGTCATGTCCCCACCCGACACACATTTTAGGGTCGTTTTGCAGATGTTCTCCTGACTCAGAAAGGCCCGTGGTATCCCCTCCCTGCTCCCGCCCCCCGCCCCGGAGCGCCCTGGAAGCTGCCGAAACCCCCTGTCCTCCTGGCAGACAAATGGCCCCTCTTGCCCTGGGCTGGGGCCAGCCTCCAGTCCTCCCCCTGCCCTCTCGCTGCTGGGAATGACAGTTAAAAACCAGACTGCAAACAAGTGGATTTTGATCTGAGCTGCAATAGCTCTTATTTGCTTTGCTTTAACAAACACCTCGGGGTGGGGGGTGTGTGTGGTGTTACTTTCAGGCTGGCTGTAAAAGCCCTGCACAGGAGGGGAAAAGCAGAGGACGGAGGTTAACCGGCGGCTTGGGGTGTCCTTTCATCCTCTCTGCGAGTCAGAGCGATGGCTGGGTTTATTTGCTTGCTCTCTACAATAAATGGGAGCCCTTCAGGTGAGAAGATGCTGGAAGGGTGGAATGACAGGACAGATTTACACCTGTCCTTACAGCTTACTCTGACAACCCCTCGAGCCTCCAGAAATGACCAGTGGTGCCATGCAGTCTGGGGACGCCAGCAGGTTCACTCAGCTCTTTTCTTGTTTTTTTTTTTCCTCCCCTCTCAGTTTCCACCCCCCTCTCCCACTTCTTACTCCCTTTCCCCTTTTTCTTAAGGTACGACACAAAGTGCAGCGAGATCACCCCAACTGACACGGTCCCGCTTCAGCCACCCCCTTCCTCAGGAAGACAAATATCACAGCCGACCCCAGGGAGCCCCTTTTTGGCACCTCCTTGGGTTTGCAAAGTAGCTCCACGGCCACCACGCTACGGCCTCCCCACTGTACCTGTGCAGGCAGCCAGGCGATGCTGTTTCATCGCTGGCCTCCTCCAATTCTCAGCTGCCCCCTCCCAGCCAAGAAGGCAGAGGGGAGATAACCCCCCTTAGGTGTTCTGTCTGTGTCCTCCCCCCCTCTCCCCAAACATCCCACCTTGATGACAGAGGCTGTCCAGATGCCTCTGGAATCTGGCCAGACCCAGTTGCCATCTTCATCCCTGGAGACGACAAAGGCCGCATTCCCCATCTCCAACCCAAGGGCCTGTTGCCACCTCCTAGTGCCTGCTGAAAGGCCTCCTCAAAGGCAGCTCTCAAGTGTGGCGTCCAGTGGAGCCAGGGCCACTCAGCCCTGCTCTCAGCACTCCTAGACAAAGGGCTGGCTGCAGCCATTCAGGCTGAGGGCATGGAGGGTGTTGCTGAGGGTCCCCTCCCCTCTCAAGAGTGAGGTGGAATGAGTTTCAGTAGCCCCTAGCCAAAAACATGTTGTGAGTAAGCAACTCAGCCCAACATCTCACCACCCTACATCACACAAATGTCACTTCACGGGGCCTTTGGGTGCTCTCTTCCAGCATGGGTGCCTGAAGTTACATTTGAAGAGCCAAATATAAAAGCCACATGACACAGCAGCGTGTAACCGAGGTCTCCTGATGGATCCCATGTGTCCACGTTATGTGCCTACGTTCCCTTGGGCACAAAGTGCTCAGACATGGGACACACAGAACACCACATGCCATGCACAGAAGAAACACCCGGTCCCAAGCTCCTCTAAGCACTGTCATCTAAAGTTTGATAGGTGCCATGTTCTGCTTGGGACCTCCAGCTGCAATAGGCCATGGAGCCAAAGTCACACGTTCTCATAAAACCCCCCAGAGAAAGTTCCTCATCTCTCCTGTGCCTATTCTTAGGCTCATTCCAGTGATGGTTTCCCAATTACATGAAGAAGTCAAGCAGTTTCAACAGAAAAGACTGGGAACGCCTCACAGGAGGACTCTTGCCTCCCTGGGGCTAGGAAAGTATAGAGAACCTGACCCAAATGAGGCAAGATGGGGATTTGCAAACAGGTCCCTCTGCTCATGGCGACAGCCCTGAGCCCTGAGCTGGGGTTATAGCCAGAGGCAAGCACTCAAGATTCCTCTAAAATCTTTGGGAACATCTAAGGGTTCGGCACTTCTGAAAATCTCTTAAGGCTTCTTCAGATGCCTGGAAAGAGATTTCACAGCTTGCTTCCTCTTAATAGCTGAGTTTCATGTCTCTGGCCAGAAAAATAGGCTGCACACCTTCAGAGCACCTTTGCTAGAATAAGTGAGATTAATACATCACCATTTCACCCAAGACACACACCACTCTTGTGTAGTAATCATGCAGTAATATCCTCCGTGGCAACACTCACCCCAGCAAAGAAGATGGACAAGGACCTCACAAAGGGGCATGGGGGATGGGGAGAGGAGCTAAATCTTGTATAGCCTGGAAGGAGCAGAGGCCACTCTCCCTACTGCATTCCCTTTCAGAGGCTGAGGCTTATGGGGATGATTCCTGCAATAAAGACACTGCAGGAAGCAACAAGGCCAAGAATATCCTTCAAAAACTGAGGGAAAAAAAAAAGTAAAATTAGGTGATTGTTGCTTTCCCATTACCATTTTTTTGGATACCATCTTTATAGGCTAGGCACAATGAGGAAGACCAAGGCAAGAGTCGATGCCTGGTAGAGCAGCGGGGCAGCGTGCAGCTGGTTTCCCATCTGCACCGTGAATACTCCAGCCCAGCATTTTGCATATGACTACTCCATGGAGCAAGCACTTTTCAGGGAAGAGGCAGAGATGCTCGGTGGGACTGGTAGGTGGAAGAAGAGGATGGGATACAACACAGTTTTGAATCATCTCTTTTCCAGCTGCTCTGGCGTTGTTGGGGTGATGTTTAAAGGGCGGCATCATCCCAGGTGCATGACGCCACAGTGCATCTCTCCATGGCATCAGCCATTGCTGGCCAGAAATTCAGGCAGAGGGTGCGTTACGCCGTGTTCGGTGATCTCAGATCGACCAGAGAGTGAGGTGCAAGGTCTCATCCTCATTGCTTTACATGATCTGAAGCCTGCCTCTCAGAGAAAGCACTGCTCCTCTCTGCTAGGATCACTAGAGGTGCTGGAGGTGACACCAGGAGGAGGTTGTGAAGGGCAGAGTGCTGACAGCAGGCTTTGCTTGGCGAGAGGCCCTTAGCACGACAACCTACTTCTCACCTCCATTTACCAAAGCTGGGATGTGGTTACCTCCTGGCAGAAATCCACCATTTTTTTTTCTGGGAATACATGCCTACTCTGTCCTGCTGCCCTACCTGGCCCCAGGCTGAATTTCCTTCCCTTCTGCAGAGCACACACCACACATCCAAAGCATCCCAGAGGTGCTGGCTTTGCTGCATCTCTCCAAGACACAAACTCTCTGCATATATTCGATGACCAGGCCTGAGAAGGCCAGATGAGTTCAGCCTAGACAGAACTTCCAGGGATGGAAAAGGGTGTTCACAGAAACCTCAGACATTTTCTAAGCCAACTCAAGACCTGCCACGACCAGATAGTTTGTCCAGCCAAAGAAGTCCTGAAGATGGAGCACATGGCTGGGAAACATCACTTGGAGGAAGTTAAGGACACTCAGAAGACACTTCCGAATGTGCAGTTTTTCTTGCATGACACACAGGGTCACTCTTGTCAACAAATATCCTATTTTAATATTTCATTAAACTTTCATGGTGTACTTTGAGTCTATGATAGAGGCTCAGTCAACAAACCTAAAAATCAATTAATCAGTCCCTAAGCGAATACCCACTGAGAGCGAGAAAGGCTCCCATTAATTTCTCCAGACTTCAGGTCAAGCCCTAAATGTATAAAGATCAAAAGACCTGGAGATTACCACTGAGCAAAGTCATCAGCGGTGGGATTTCCAAGGGCCACACTCAGCCCCTTGCAAGTAGATGGGCAGGAAGAAATATCGACTCAGGAGTTCTTAGTTTCCTCTTGGGTTTTTTTCTGCAATGAGACAACTCTGGATTTTTTTGTTTCTTTAAAGAAAGGAACCGGTGATAGGAGTTGTTTGCACTTTTCACCACAAGTGATAGTTTTCCTAGAGGCGTGTGTGTGCCTTGCACGCACACACACACACACACACAGAGACAGACAGACACCCCTCCTAACCTCCTGAGAAGATGAGTGACAGCTAGATTGCCTTGCAGCCTTCGCTCTTTGCACATCTCCCCTGCCAGGTTTGCACCCAGAACAGGTGGCTTTCGCACCTAGCACATATTTCTCTTGGCTGAGTGTTAACAGTGAAATCAAGCCCTTTCCTGTGACCTAGGAATTTTGATGGGAGAGGGAAGGGTGTCTTGTTTGAGGGGGTGTGGCGCTTCTTTCCACAGAAACATTCATCATTTCTCTGCTGAGAAAAGAGACCAATAACCTGTACCCCGTGCCTGTTATTACCCTGTGAATTCAAAGGTGTCTCGTTTTTAATGGGCCCTTAGCAATAACGCAGGCACCTCATCATTTATCATCTCGCGCTGACATCTTCCTTGATGCAGGAAGCTCCTGAGTGGCACTTCTCAAAGAGGCTTCAGCAGAAGGAGCCGTGAGGGGTCTCGTAGCTTTTCCTGTAGTCAAGCAAAGGGAAGACACCAAGCATGTTTTACGCCTTTGCGCAGGAATGAGTGATAGTACTAGACACCCTACGTTCTCCTCTCTATCTCCGAAGCCAGGCACAGCAAATGGGGTGAAAAGCAACCTCTGGGGCCAACATCTCCCTCTTTGGCAAGGGCAAGAGGGACGAGACACAGCAGTGCAGGCAGGAGAGCCCTGCTCCCACCTCCTTCCCGCATCCTGTGCCCTGGTCGTGGCCAGCACGAAGTGGAGATACCCCTGCACAGGGCAGAGCTAACTGGAACGACTTCTCATCCATCCCGAAGAAAGCAGAAGTGGAGGGGTGAATCACAGCTTTGACCTACAATTTGAAGCCTGCTTTTTTCCCAGGGCTTTAAGGAAATCTCGTGTTAAATCCATAACCGAGTCCTAAGGGAGAGAGGCAAAACATCCTCTGACACAGCTGACCTCTTTTCCCTCTCTCTCTGAGAAGATGTTTTTCAAGGAAAGAAGCCAAAAATCCAGCTTAGGGAAATGAGCAGAGCTTGGCTGGGTCGGTGGGGCTGAGCTGTCCTTGGCCACGCAGGCACTGCCTCCTTACCTGCTCCTATGCAAATCCCACCACCACCAGCACCAGCAGCCATCTCGTTTTGGCATGGCTGCTCTTTCCTCCCGGTAGCCAGATTTGTGCAAATAAAGTCTTGCCACAAACCCATTTGCAATGGCCTGAAATGACAACAGCTGATTTTGACGCTCGCCACAGTAAATCTTCCATTCTCCCCTCAGAGGGTTTGGCAGCACGATGTTGATTTTCTCCTCCAAACCTCGCCTGGCAAAGGTTTCCCTATCTCATAGCCTCATGCAAGCACAACGCTCTGTAATTACCAGGTCCAGAGTCTTTCATTCAAGTGCCTTCAAGGACTTTGAAGCATGAAGAATTTTGACTGGGAGGGCCCTGAGGCAAGAACCCAAGGATTACTTTTCCCAATTTACTTATGAGTAAACTGAGGCACAGCAGAGGGGAACCTCTAATTTTCACGAGTCTGTTCATTCAGGGTTCCTTGTTTTCCACACTCCCAACTCAAAAAATGCCCCAAAGGCTTCAGTATTCCGGGCTGCTGAGCAGCCAAATCTCTGGCGGAAAGATTTTGCAGCGCTCCCCAAAGTCAACTCCATCATCTTCCAAACCGCCCACTCAGAAAAAAATCAGGGCATCCAAAACTGGTGGTTTGTTACACTCAGCTGATAATAGGGTGTGTTATTAATGAGTCCCAAATCTCAACCTTTCTGCACTTTCATTGAAGAGATATCTAGAGGGGAAAAATAGGAAAGCAGGTAATACCTTCCCCCTCTTCTGCCCAAGAGCTCAGTGTGTGGGCAAAGGGTGGGAGGAAGGGAGACATTTCCAAACAGCTTCATAGGATGCTCAGTGCCTGTGCTTGCCTGGAGACACCTCTGTTGCAAGAAGCACGTAGTGCACTGGGACATGGGCCCTAGAACACAACAGACGTGGCCTGGTTCCCAGCAGATCTGCACCGGTGGTTGATTTCCCCTTTTAACTATGTTACACTAAGGCTCACACAGGAATTCATCCCTTGTTTGTCCCCAGGGTGTTTGCACAAGGGATGGACTCCCCGATTAGTGAGTCCTTACACGCCCAGCAATGCGTGGACACCAGCGACAGCTTTATCACCCGTTCTGCGCGCTGAGCAGCTGCGCCCAGCGTGGATCCTCAGGCCTCCAGCCAGAAACAAGGGCTGTAATACCCACTACTTCAGCCAGAATCACTAACCATCCCCTCCTCGATTGCCTCTGTTTCCACAGATGCATCAGGAAGGGTTTCCCTTTGCCCAACTTCCACAAAACCACTGTTCTGTATGCAAAAGGGGGAGGGCAAAGCTACCAAAAGCTCCTTTTCTTCACAGGCTTGGGGATATGGGTTAGTAGAGGACAGGTATGGTTGGACTTGATGATCTCAAAGGTCTTTTCCAACCCAGGGATTCTTTGCCTCTGTAATTGTGTATTATCCACGTGCAGCTGGAGAAGCTACAAGGAAGAACCTGTCAAAGCAGGAAAGAAGATTCAGATATTCAAGGAAGATATTTCCAAGCTGACTTCTGATTTTTCCTCCAGGATCTCATTGCAATAGGCCCTGTGCAAACACACAGCAAGAGACAATTTCCTGCACTAGATATATTAAAATCTAAGCTGCAGAGACAGAAAGAGTGTGGGAGGAAAAATGGGAGAGTTAAGGAGAACTGAACTGACTCACCCCGGGTTACATATCTGGTCAAGAAGAGAGGCAGGGAGAAAAAGAATCCAAGGCCAGTTCAACACTCTGTCCTTCAGACAAGGTTGCCCCTACCTACTCCTTTGATTTGTCCCTAACACCAGCGAGCAAGGGCCACCTCCTGTCAAACAGAGAAGCCAGGCAGCAGCCAAAGAGCAGCGAATGGAGAAAGACCACGAGAAGACAATGCCAAATGTTTGTGAGAATAACATGTCTGCTGCACCAGCAGCCAGGGCTCTGCTCATTAGGTATCAGCAAGATCTGCTCCGCGTTATCAATCACTAGTGCCAGGCAGAGTAGAGGGGAGCTGTGAGCTCAGTCAAGGCCATAGTCCAATTAGGAGAGCACCAAGATGTGGTCCCAAGCCAGTGATCTGGATATGTCAGGTGGGGAGAGGGAGGGGTGATAAAAAGGGGTGAAAATAATGCCAAAAGTAGTGATGTAAATTAACTGCTGTGAGTAAAGGGGAGCAGGGAGGGGAGTCGGGTGCTGGTAAAGGTGAATTAAACGCTCCTTATCCCCATGAGCCCCTGAAAGGGTTAACAAAATGGTAGGAAAAAGAGAACAGAGATTCTAATTTATGGAGAGGTTCAAAGGGCTTTTGATAAAGCCCTTCAGTAGAGTCTCTGAAGGAAATTTTATAATCATGGGGTTGGGAGATAAAGTGCTGTCATAGATTAAAAACTTGTTGAGACAGAAAACAGAGGAGAAGGAAATAAATGGCAAATGACCAGCATGGAAATAATTTAGGAGAGGTGTCCCCAGGATGAATTTGGAAAGTGGTTAACTGTAGTATGACTTTATGACTAATAGCAATTAAACCCGGTAGGATAATAAACAAGCATACTAACAACGTCGTTCCTGTACCCACTGCCTGAATGTGCTGCACTGCCTGGTCTAGAGCAACCCATCANTGTTGCTATTCCCACACATTCCCAGTAAAAATAAGCACAGAAACCTTTCAGTGACACCTCTCTGTCCCCACATTCCCTGTGCAGGCAGACAGAGCACTGACAAAGGGTACCTGGCACCCGCGAAGCAGAGGAGCAGGATTCTTTTTTTGGCTTTTGACTGCAATAAAGTTTTCACTAATTTCCTCCCCCCCCAACTTCTCTCTCCCTTTGCCAACTGCCTTTCCTGAGCTCGTAGGGGCTGCGACCCACCACCCGAGAAACACCCATGGGGCAAAGCGAGCATCATCCTGTGATGGCAACTAAAATCTATGTAGGGAAGTCGAGCCTGGGTGAGAACGCCTGCAAATACCAGGGGGTACAGAGGATTGTATGGAAGGGTGGGATACTGGCAAATAAAGCTGAGCAGCAGGTAGGTATGAGCCAAAACCGTGTTTTCCTAAGTCAGTCCCGTGAGTTAGAAAGGGATGAGGGAGAAGCCACCAGCTGCCTCTCAGGACCTGCTCCCTGGGGAGCCCTCCCAAGCCCTTGCTCCCCTTGACCTCAGTGGGTCAGGACCAGCCCATGGCTCTGGCCAGGAGCCCTCCAGAGCCAAAAGGTGCTTTGCAAGGAGAGAGGATGGGGATTGATTTGGCAGCAGCTCGGCGCTGAAGCAATTCTCCTGCGTGCTGCGAGGTGATGCTGAGCTTCCGCAGGTGCAACGCGTGGCACGGGGCACACGGACAAACTGGAGGCATCTTTTACCAAAACAGGTGCAGCAAAGATGATGGTGACGTGCTCTTTTCCTGCTTCCCAAGCACAGGGAAACATCAACCACCCAGGAAACTTTCTTCATGCTGGCTGCCCCCCACCTTGGCAGCTCCGCTCTGAGACGCAGGCTTAGAAAAGATCCCTCACACCAAGTCCAGCCCCTCGTTATCCATTGAAAAAAAGAGAGGAGCAGTGTGGAGATGAACCAGATTGCACTGTACCTTTCAACCAGCCTTTAATCAAGTCACACGATCTCGGGATAATTTAGAAACAAATTAAAATGGATACATTTTCAGCGTGCTGAGGGCAGGGAAAGGAGAGGCCGGATGCGGCTGCCTCACTGGCACGGATGTTCCTGGTGGGTCTGTACCCTCCCCATGCCACCCCCCAGGGAAAAGCAAGGCAGCTGCTCTCAGCGAGAAGGTGCTCGGTGTTTTGAAAGGACCGGACTAGGAGTATGGAATATCGATTGCACAAGATGGCTGGTTGCCTGGCTTGTCTTTGTGAGCCTTCCTATTTTATTTTTTTCCCTCCCCAGCGCACCCACAACGCCAGCCCTTTTATGACAGAATGATTTTAGTGAGCCTAAACACAATGTGCCTTACAGCTGTAATTCTGGGACTCCTCGAGCATGAATCATATGATGCACTGAGCTGATAAGTGGGGGCAGAGGCATTTGCTTCGTTTCCAGACAGAGGGATGGAGTCAGACTCCATCCTGCTGAACCAGTGCTACCACCGCTCCTGCACCTTTTTCCAAACGCTGCGTCAGAGCGGGGCCAGGTACCTGTATGAGCCCTGTTTACCAAAATCTTCCCTCCTGAGCCACACTGTGCCTGAGGAATCAAAGCGCGGCGCTGCCGTTGAGAGCTCAAGGCATTCCAGCCCCTGGTCTCTTGCAAAATCTCATGACCTCGTGCAGGCAAGGCCACAAAATTCACTTGTTCAACTTCATTCTCAGACTTTCATTGAGTTTGACTCGGTGGGGGGCGGGGGGGGACGATGAATCCACAAAGTATCCAGAAATAAAAATGCTACCAAAGGGAATGGAGTTTTTGCAGGGAGAGAAATCTCACTGCCCTTCCCTCCTGCCCAGAGCTACGTCGGGGACAACCCAGCAGCAGGGGCACTGTGAGTGATAGGAAGGCTTCTGGGCAGCAGCGCACCTGTCCCAGGAAGACCGGGTAGCAGGGGCTCAGTGAGGAAGCAGGATGGGCAAACCAGGGGTGGCTGCGACTAAATGGAAGCTGCCAAGGGGACATGGTGGCGGGAGCTGTTCTCGTACTCCTTTCTCAGCAGGTCAGATCTGAACCCGTCTATCCAGACCTCCTGGAGAACAAGCGGCAAAGAAAACCTTGGGACAGAGATTTGAGAGACAGGGAGAGATCTAAGAGCATACACAGGTGCCTTCCCCCGAGCAGGATCGGGCATTTCTCCGAGGCCCAACGCATGCTGGCATCATTCCACTGACTTCAGAGCAACCGTTCTACCTCAGGAACAGCTTCGTTTTTCCTTAAGCAAATGCTCAGGGTGCTTTTTCCACCCATTTTGCTGGAAACCAGTGCTGTCCCCACCGCCCTCCTGTTATACAACGCATGTCCAACACTTCGTTTATGCTTTATTTATGTAGCCTCACTCAAAAGGTCACAGGCACAAAAACTACACAATTTTTACTATTTGTAGGTCATGGGATTTCACAGGTATGAGTGTCCTTTTATAGCACAGGAGCAAACAGCTAAGAATGTATTTTGATCACCCTTTAAAACTTGCAATAAAGGTGTTAAAAGGAAAGAGTGTTTTTACGTGCCATGTCAAGCTGTAATCTACTCTGTGTCTCACACGGTGTTCCAGCAGAGTGCAGTTGTTTCAAGCCTGACTCCAATGTTGGGCTGTGTTTCCCCCCCCTTGTATAACCAGCAAAAGAAAAGCAGAAACACGTATCTGCAAGTGGCTTTTTAAAGTAGCAATTCCCTGTTGTTGTCCTGCCCCAAGGAGCTATGTGTGACGCTGCTGTTGCCTCCCCACGGAGGATGGGGGAAGGGGAGGGGGGTGATAAGAAGGTTTGGGCTCAAGTTACCAACAGAAACACTGGGCTGGTGACAGGGACCCTTCAGTGTCCTACACCATACGCCCGACCTGCAGCTCCAGCACTCAGCTTCCTCCTGACCTGCTGTGTGCAGCTCTGTCTGTCCCTACACCAGAGCAGGAGATGGGGATGTGGGTAAAGCTGTGAGGTCTCTCGGCGTGCGGGTCCTGCAAAGCGACCAGCCTTGTCTCCAGCCCCATCTACAACACCCGAGGAAAATTAGGGGGCCTACAGTGGGAATTAGAGGAGCCAAAGAGCTGAGCAAGGTGGCGGGAAACGCTTAGGAGATAAGTCTGGGCTTTGTCTCCCTTTCACTGAGAGCTCTAGTGACAGCAGTGTGAGGAAACAGAATACTTCTTCTACCCTTCAGCTATCTGTTGTGAAGTTAGGGGGAGGAGGGCGCTTAAATACCATAAAACCATCCCCTAATCCCCCTCCCACTGAGAGATAGCTGTCAGGAGTGTCTGTCTTCTCCAGCCTCCCAACAGCCCTGCGTGTGACACCTCCAAGACACAATTATCATTAGCTGAGATGGCTAAATGACTCCCCAGCAGCCCCGTCCCCACATCCCGCGCATCCTCTGTGCTCCTCACCCTGATGTGCTGCTCAAAGGCTGCCCGCAGCCTCTGCCAGCGATGCTTCTGCTCTCTCGCCAGCCCGGCTTAAAAGCCACAAGGCAAACACAGTTCAACTCCCCATCAGCTCAAAAATAAACAAACGGCGACTCTCCTAAACCAGGAGAGCTCAAACAAATAATTATCACCTCCCCCTTGACTCTGGCTAGCAGGGCCACAGAGAGTCGGCCGCTCTTTCTGCTTCTGTGTGGTCTCCCTTATAGACAGGCGAACATAAAGGACTAAGTCACTGAAACTTAACGAGTTACTGCTCGTTAGCTGAACCGCATTAACTGCCTGTGTGCACGCTCTGTACGGATAGCTGGGGCGAACTAATTTTATTTGTATGGGGGAAAGGGCTAGGACAGCATTTTCCAGCCTCGGAATCTAAAACTGGTTTCTAGGAGGTTTGCAAAGGTAACTGGAAAACAAACCACTTGTCACCGGGGTAAAAACCACTAAGCCAGGGCTCCAAACCCAGTGGGATAAAAGAGCCATGTCAGAGCTGGCAGAGATGGGAGCTGCTGTGGCAAGAGCATGCCAAGAGCACGTGCTCGGCTGGTTAACGCAGCCCTGCTGATAAGTGGGAACTCAGGATGTTTAACTACGTGCAACTACCTGTCCATTGCCTTTATTCCCCACCGAGTGTCAGGAATGCCTTGAGACAGTGGCTGCGCTCTGCTCCATGCAGCACAAGGGCACCCAAAGGGAAAGGCAGATAAACAAGCAAGCTGTTCATGTGCCCATTTCAGAGACAAGTCTCTATGCTGCTGGAAGCCCCAGGGACAGGAGGGTTCACTTCTCCAGAGAAAAACTGCGCCCCAGTTATATTTAATCTCTCTCTTTTGGAGCACTGCAACCCATGATGTGTTCAAGGCATTTTTTTGAAATGTGACAAGTATTTTTAGGAAGGGGAAGGACAGAAGAAGTTATGCAGGGTGAAAGGGGAGGAGGAGGAGGCTCTGCCCCTGGTGACTTCCCTTTCGGGATGGGGCAAGAGCAGCCCCACGGACAGTTAGTGCAGAGCTGCTGACAGGCTGTGGCTTGTCGGCGTGGCCCTGCCCTTGTGTCAGCAGAGCTGTAGCTGGATAATTACACTTCTCTCTCTCTCTCTGGACATTTGCACAGAGGCAAAGCTTGAGGCGCAAACCTAAAGCAAATTGCATGGTGGCATCTGTGTGCTAATAAGATGCTTCTGCATTTGAGAGCGTGAGAAATAAAGCTGGCTGGGCTTTAAAAAGCAGGAGGATATGGGGATGGCAAATGTCATCCCTGTCCATCCTGGGGTACAGGTGTCTCTGTTAAGGAAGGGTTTCAAGACGGGTCAGCTTGTCCCCTGACAAGGCCGTCCTTATCTATCTCCCACACGTGAATGTGGGGTTGAAGCCTCTCAACACGCAGTTCACAGGGTTCTGTGGTGGTTTAGGTGCAAGACCAGGGCTCTGGCACAGGAGTGCCAGCTTCAGCAATGCTGCTTGAGCCAGGCTTCTGCCCAGAAGGGAATTATTTTTACAAACAGGTTGTTGTTTTGGTTCTTCCTCCCCAGCCCCACCCCCCATCACCAAAGCTTTCAGAGAACTGGTTTATTTAGGAGTATTTAAAACCTTTGGGGTGCTGATTTTTTTTAGGTAGCCTGACTTGGCTGAGACCTCTCATCTTCTGTAAAACACTACAGTTTTATTTTAGGGTGGAAATTTCATCTGAAATCCAAATGTACTTTGTGATTCCTTTCTGCTGCCAGCTTTTTTATTTTTAATAACTTTTGAGATCAACAAAGCAATGCTGTTTTCAGACAATGTTTTGTACAGTCTGTCCAGATGTTCAAATACCAATACAGAAGCATTCCAAGAAAAGAAGGTCCTCTCTTCTGTCATTACAAGAAATATATTTGCTATCACGTTATTGACAGATAACCCCCCCATTAGTGATCAGCAGAAGTAAGCATCAATTTTTATTTGTATTTGTGTAAATCTCTCTCTGTGCCATCTCTCTAATGAACTCACCCCAAGCAGCATCTCCGACTGCTGCCGCGTGATCATTTATACTGCAGAGATAATAATTTAATTTTCATGGGGGAGGGGGGAGAAGATGGAAGGAGAGAGAAGATTTTACTAAATTGCTTCACTTTGGATGATGTTCATCCTCCGGCTGCTTCTGATTTATATCTGCCATTGACATTTCCAGGTCCTCAGAAATTAATTCCCTTATTTGAAAGAGAAATAAAGAAAAAC
>VZTU01023077.1:18599-80498 GCA_013400835.1 Zapornia atra
CCCCCCCCCCCCCCCCAAACCTCCCTCTCCTGTACGGCGGGATGGGATCAGCAGAACAACCGCTATCGCCGGGTTGGGGAGCTCCACACCTCTACTTCCTCGGGGACGCTAACGAAATCGGCCCTTCCGAGGCGGTGAAGGGAGCGCTCGCCCTGCCCGGGGCCGTCTGAGCACCGCTTCTCCCGGGGGGATGCTCTGCCTCCCCCGGCCCCTTGCTTCCACATAACCAGGGCTCCTTGTCGGGAGATTTTCTCCCCTTCGACTACGGCCCTTCGTGATGAAAAAGGGTTTGTTGCCCTTTGGCACTCGGCTCCTTTACAAGGGGGTGACACCCACCCGCCCCGTACCCACCCGCGGGCCGGCAGCGCAGGAGCTGCCCCGCTCCGATTCCTGATCGCAGGGCTGGAGATTTCCCCCCGAAAACACTCAAGTGCTTTCAGCGACCTGGAAACATCCCAGCGTGAGCCCGCGGACCGGAGCGTAACCCTCGCGCAGGGTTGGGCGGGGGCCGTGCGGGGCCGGTTCTGCCTCCCCCCTCACTGGCAGCGGTCAAGAGCTCGGCACCGAGGTTGCACCGCCCGGGAAAGGGTGTTCGTGTTCGGGCAGGTCCCTTCTCTCCCCGCCGGCTGTCCCCGCTAACGCTTCCCTGCGCTCCGCGGGGCTCCGCGCCTCGCCGTGCGGGCCCTACTGCTCGTAAGCACCAGCGTTAAGGGCGATTATTCTTCGTCTCCTAAAGGATTCTGACCCCTGCGCCCCGCTCCTCGCCTCGGCAAACCCCGCTTCCATCACGCCGCTGCGGAGCGGCGCGGTGTTTCCTCCCGGCAGCCCGGGGAGAGAGGCCTCGGGGTCGGGATGCTCCCGGGGACCCGCCGCGGAGGTGTTCCCCCCGGCGCCGGGGTACCGGCTGCCTGCCTGCTCCGGGAGCGGCGGCGGGGGTGGAGCGGGGAGAGGCGGCGGCTCCTCCGCAGGGAGCTCCCCACAGCCCGGAGGGGCAGCCCCAGGCTCTGGCAGCCCCCAAATCCCCGGGCTCTCGGCCTAGCGAGTCCCTGTTCGCTTCCCGAACCCGTTCGAGCTACAGCAGCATTTTCGCGTCTTTTAAGCGCCCGGGGCGAGCACACCCCACACACCCCCTCACCCCCCCTTAATCTACACTACCCTGCGTAGCAAAATGTTTTAAGCATTAAGCAGTGTAGAGCAGCAGCGAGTCCCGAGTGGCAGGTCGCTCCGTTTTTGCCATCGCTGTGCCCTCAGTAACCCCTGTGGTCTGCCCTCTGCCTCAGTATCCCACCGACACCCGCCTCATTTTTCTCCCTATCTGCCTAGCTTGGGTTTTTTTGTGAGGGGACACACTGGGGGGTTTATAACTCGGTTAAAACCTCTGCAAGGGAATGGGGAGGCACAACAGAACCTCTGAAAAGGCCGGGGGTGGGGAGGGAGTGGGGGGCGGAATATCGCCCTGATAAAAAGGGGAAAACTGCCTCCTCCATCCTTGCAGAGACCTTTAATAAAAGCTCTCTCCCCTCCAGTTGAGCACGGAGGGGACATTTTTTTCCACAGTAAGTGTTGGGAAGGCAAAACCAGGGTCCACAACTGGGAAATTATAAAAGGAAGTAAATCCATCAAAGCAAATGCAATTGGGAATACAATTAGGCGGAGGGCTGGCAGGACAGGAGAGGAGGGAGGATGGAGTGGGCTCTGCCGCTGAGTGACAATGCGCAGGCTGCGGGGGGAACAACACCCCGGCAAAGGGGTAAAATGGATAGGAGGCTCTGGGCACGGGGTAAAATGGATAGTAACCCCAGGGCGGCTTCCTGCGGGAGGTGGGAAATGTGGGCTGCGACGGTTCCCTCGCCCAAAGGTGACGGGTTTGGTTTTTGGTGAGGTTTTTTGGGGGTGGTATTTTTTTTTGTCAGGAGATTTGACTTGTAAGACCAAAGCCGCTTTTTTTTTTTTTTTCTTGGGTTTTTTTTTCGGTTTTTTTTTTGGTTTTTTTGGTGCGGAGGGGTGATGCCGGCGGTGAGGTGGAAGCTCCGGGCAGCGGGACATTGCTGGGGACACGAGGGACAGAGACCTCGCAGCCCGCTCAGCCCCCCTCCCAGCGCCGCCCCACACCCCCTCCCGGGCCGGGCAAAGGGAGAAAAATGCCACCCTGGCAGCCTAAAATTCAGCGTTTTCACCTCAACCCCCCATGGGCCAGGACTCCCTCTCTTCCCCCTCCCCAGGCGGCTTCGCCCCATCCCTCCTCCTCCTCGCTGCTGCGCGAAGGGCTCCTGGCACCAGAGCGCGAATTTGGGCTGCGAAGGAAGCGGGGGGGAATTAAAACTGGCCGAAACTCTCCGCGCAAGGCTTAGCCCTCTTTTCCTTAATTTGTTTTTTGGGGGGGCGGGAGACAGGAAAGGCTGGATGGACGGTACTCAGAGAAGTGAGAAGCTTTTATGCGCTGTCATTATCAGAAACAAAAAGACCCCGAACACCCACCCGACGCCGAATTGTCCTTTGTTTGCGATATGATCTACAGCCCAGCTCTGGAAACTGAAGGAAACTACTTCTATACCTATGTGCATCTATTTATACAGCTCCTAATTAACACATATACACACACTCGGAGCCTTACATGACATTTATTGTTCAGATCTTTCTTAAAAACAATAGATCTCCCGTCAGAATTTCCTATTCCCTGGGCTTCAACTCATCATCGTTTCCACTGGGGGGGCGGGGGAAATGTGTCAGGACAATCAGCGATTTTCAGCAGCAGTGAGGGGCTTTTTTTTTTTGTCGATTGGGGGTTAAAAAAGAAGAAAGGAAAACGACCCAAGGTAGTATAAACACGCAATTACATTGCAAGAGTTTTTGCACAAATGAACTTAATGAGTGAAAAAAAACCCCACCCCAAACCCTTCTAGTTAAAGGCTTTGCCCCCTCACTGAACCAGATTAACAGTGTTTGTTGCTTTTCTAACTACACAAAACTGCAGTAATGAAAAATAATCCTGACATCCTTTAACTTCCTTAAGGTATCTTCCCCCCGCAGACGCTCTGAGACCTATTAAAGAGATGAGACGAGGTTGTATTGAACTGTTACAACGTTTGCTTTAATCAAAATTAGATGGAATCGCTTAAAACAATAATTAAGGAAAGCTCCCATTAAAAAAAAAAAAGAAAAAAGAAAAAAAGAAATAAATGAGTTCCTAGCATCAGCAAACTCCAGGATTACCAGCCCGCTTCCCTCCAGCCTCCCCAGCGCCAGTTGCTGGAGACAGACACCGAAAATTTGGCGGATACAGAGGTTTTAAAGCCCCTTTAATAGGAACACGCTGGGGACCTCGGGGTTTCTTTGCTTCCACCTTTCGCAGGCTCCGGAGCCGCTGCCCGGTCCCAGCCCCCGTGGAGTGGTGACACCCCCTTACCAGCTCTCCCCCCACCCCCCCGCCGGCGACATGGGATGAAGTGAAAGTGATTTTAGCTCCTTGTAGGAAATAAATCTGACATACCGAAGCTGTCACGGGGCTCGGACAAGATAAGGGAGCAGCCTCTACCACAGCATCCCGCAGAGTCGTGTCAACAGCTCGTCCCCTCCGGAGGGGACTAGGGAGGCTGGGGAGGGGGCAGAGGGAGCTGGAGCTCAAACCCCCTTGCTCAGATCACGGGGCTTTGAGCAAGTTTTCATCAAGCTCCAAGGTTTTGTGAAGCTGCCAGGGGAGCTCGGGATGGACCTGGACTGCACTACGCGCAGTGTAACAGTAGAGTTTATATTACACCGCCGAGTAGGAATAAAACTACCGAACGCAGCATTGGAACCAGATGCGTTGGGGCAGCGCTCCCGCAGCCGCCAGGCAGCCGGCATCCTGCACCCGACCCCCGACCCCCGGGAGAGGTCGTGGAGACCCTCATTTGGGGCAAAACTGGGTGCCCACGCATGGCAAGGAGAGCCCACCCACAAACCGGTCGCATAAGATTTGGGGGCAGGGGGGAGAGCAACAATGGAAACCTTCTTCTGGAAAACAAAGAAAAAACACAAAAGAAACAAACAAAAAGAAAGACCCTCCCCCAATACAAAAAGAAACAAAAAAAGAGGAACTACCCCAACCCTTGGTCCTTAGGAACACCTGGATTGAGCCACCCAGTCTTCCCACTGCTCTGTAATCCAGAAGAAGCCCACAGAAATAAAAGGCAAGGTCAGACATAGAAGTGCCCCCCTCAACGTTAACCCCTGGCCCAGGCCTGACAGGCTGGAGAAGGTGTAAAAGCCATGGGCAAAAGGCGGAGGGCGGGTGTGAAGCACAGGGTGGGGGCCAGGAGCACTACAACCCCGGCGATGGGTGCCTAATCCCAGTGGTGTCCCCTCCCTTCTCTCCTCCAGATCCATTTTTTCCAAGGAAAGTCACAAGGTAACCAAGGCTGGCTGTAACCTAAGAACTGAGGATGGCTGGGAGATTATTTTTACATTAAGAGCTGCCTGAAGATGCAAACGTGCCTTCTGATGAGTTTTGCACTTTGGGTTTTGACTGAGGCATGTACAGTCCTCTCCTGCTCAACATCCTACCCCCAAGACAGTGTTCACACACACACACATGGCGCTCGGCGCAATCCCCAAGGCGTGTGTAACCCGGACAGAGCACCCAAGGTATAGAAAGAAATTTAAGCTTCTGCTCTGAAACCGATCTCCTTTCCCCTGGATCACACTTTTGATCTAATTTGTTTCTCTGTCCAAATGACTTGGCTCAACCTTCTCCCTAAAAATTTGGTGTACAGTTGACATCAATCATGTCTCAGTCTAGGGAGGGATAAGGATAGAATATCAGAGAGGTGACCATGCATGCCACATGATTCAAATCATCTCAGCATTGATTAATTGGGTTCAATCTGAGTTTCAGAATCATAACAACTGTTGTTCCCCTTCACATAACATCAACAGGGCCTTTAAAGCAGAGTATCCATTTACTCCAAGGCATGTGATGCATTAAGACCATCATCTTCTATTAAACCTTAAAGGCTGGATGAATTTTTAGACAAACTCAATTAGCTCAAGATGGTTCTGCAGTGATTAGACATTGTTACCCCTTCCCCTTCATCAGGGTTTTTTCTACCCCCTCTACTTTTTAACGGAAAGGGCAAAGTATTTTGACATATGGAAGATGCACGCATGCCTTGAGAGCATCCCACCGCTGCTCTGATCGGGCAGGTAACCTGCGTAAACGAAGGCAAATCCCCTCTAAAACTCGTGTAGGAAACGTCTCATAAAAGCATGACCTACTGTCCCCTGGATTTAAAGAAAAAACCCTCTTTGGACACCTGAGTTGGGGCATGAAGCTGTTCTCAAGAGGAAGCAGGAGCAGACAGGAAACAGAAGGTTTCTGCGTTGGCTAGGAGAAGATGGTACCTCAATCTCAGAAGAGCCAGGCAAGACTCCAGGCCCTTATAAATGAAGTTATCCTTGCCCCTGCACCCAGTAAGGAGTTGTGCTTGGGTTAGACAGATGATCATCAATTAACTACAGCTAAAAACAGGACAGAAACACCATCTGGGTGGACGGGGGGTGAGCAGGGTTTGAGATGGAGACTACTTCTGCAATTCAGGTTTCCATATGTTAAGAAAGATGAGCCATATTTGTGTGTGTTTGATTCTTATCTACCAGCTGGGATCACTCATCTGGGTTGTAACTGAAATAATAATGATTAAAGAAAAGCATGCCTGCCTTGTAATGTTGCAAGTATGGGCCTCCACATCACATATATTCAGCCCCGATTGAGGAATGACCTATCACAAACGCAGCCTTGAGCAATCAGAGGAAGATCATTTCTAATTACTGTTTTGCAAGCTGAAACCCTATTAAGTACTTCCCTGTTGTGCCTATTATGACTGGTTCTACACTTAAAACAAAAGCATCCTTTTTTTTTTAATCGTTCCACTGTGCGTGGGAGTGATAGCATCCTGATTCAGCTCAGGGATTGCTTTCTTTTGTTTTTTCTTTTCTATTTGCTTCTTAAGAGCTTGGGGGCTCTGGTTGCAGAGGTTGCGAGAGATGAGCGTTGCCTGAATGCTCCTTGCAGCTGGGACAGCCCAAGAACTGGGCTTTAATCAGTCCCTTGAAGTAATATTTTCATGTAGATTCCAAGAGCAGACTTTTCAGGTCAAGTTTACTTGGAAGTTTTATCTGTACCAACTGCCCTGCTAGGAGTGTGCCACGCAGCGAAACAGATGCATTATTTTCCCATGATATAAATGGGTATCACAGAGCAAAACACATGCAACGCAGCAGGGCCTTGCTAAACTAAGCACCAGGGATCACACCACCCTTCCAAGCACCCAACAGTCACACCGCTACCCCCCTGTACATCATTTTGAGCTGTACGGTTGATTTTGCCACTAGGAACAGTGCAGTGGGGAATAAAATAAACCCCAAAGACACAACAACACTGAGTGTGCTCCTGAAAAACGTTAAGTGATGGTGGGAGACGGCAGCAAATACTCCAAAGGGACATCTGAGTGATGCTTGGGACTCTGGAGTAGGGAGCTGTCACTGTGTTCATGGAAATTAATCAAGCAAATTAATGGAGCAAGTCGCCGTGCTGACTTCAGGCAGGACACTCAGCTGATTTGTCCGAACAACAGAAATTCTTGTCCAGACACAGGTCCACATGTGTTTTACCTGTCAGTCACTAAGGCAGAACCATTTCCCAGCAGAAAAACCTCCAGAGTTCTGCTTCCCCCCAGTTTCCCATCAGAAAAAGACAATTCCACTTGCTTTCCTTCACCAGTCTAAACCAGGGGGACAAAGTCACATCATGACTACCTGAATCAACGCTTGAAAGCCATAATATAAATAGATGAGTACAGAAAGATGGACACCTCCTGTTTTTCACACCAGATGATTTCCAGGATGGGAGCAGCCAGGTCTCCAGTGCTGAATTTGTGGGAGGCCTGTGGGACATGCCACGCTTTCACCAGAGGGGGAAACCCAGCACAGATCCTTCCCTGGCATCAGTCAGTGGCTGCTACTGGTGCCAGCAATGCTGGGATACATAAAAGACCATAAAAAGGCAACTCCTGCTAAAAAGTACAGCTTCCTGCCATTTTTATTTTTATATATATATAGCCCAAACCAGCCAACACTTTGATCTTTTCTTTCCCACCAGGCAGACTGAGAGTAGCATCCCTGTCTATCCTAAGGGAGCTGAGAAAGGAAACATCAGAATTGGAGATGCACATTTCAGCCTTTGCGCCCAGACTGGCAGGGAGTGAGGAGGATGAGGGCCACGAAGCAGCAACAAGCTGCTCAGCTGCTCATTCACATTTCCCTTGTGAAGGAAGGGAAATTCAGGGAGGCAGGGCTGGGGGCAGAGCAGGGGCACAGCACTGAGGACCAAATTGTCCATCACCTGCGGGAGAGAGCCCATGCGGGGTTGTGCCGGCCACCCGGGACTGGCACCGCCTGACCTGCTGACCTTAACGAATCTGTTACAGGGTTGCAGAGCAGCAGCAGCCCTTTCCTACAGGATTAAGTGCTTGGAGAATGGCCTGCTCTCCCAGAGAAGAGGTGAGAATCTCTCCCAGCCCTTTGCACTCTGCAGGGCTGGAGATCTTAGTTGCCGCATGGACAAATCCCCATCCTGAGGCTTCCTACGCTGAGAAAACAAATCCCCCTTCCCCCTGCCTTCTTTTCCCCCCCAAACTCTACTTATAGAGGAAAGATTTCCCAAGCGCTGACGCTACGTGAAGAAGTTCTTCATCTTCCGGTAACACAAACCACCCATCTGCATGAAGTGGATTCCTTGAGGCTTGTTTATTTTCTCTCACTACTTTTTCCTTCTTTCACATCAGCTGCCCAGCCCCTTCTCCCAGACCTTACACAAATTCTCAGATGGAGAAACTAGGAGATGGATGCATCCCTGAGAGCGATGCCATTATCTCCTAATTTGTGGTGGGAGGGGAGCACAGCAGCACCTGTGCTTCTCAGCTGGGGCCAGTTCTGGGACATGACCCTCACGTTTCCCCCTGTAATGATACCCACTGTCCATCACCTCCGGCGGCTGCGAGTCTTCCCCTGGCAGGAACAGGATAAATACTCACAGTGGACTCCTCCAAAGCAGCTGAAGGGGAGGAAATGAGAGAAGGAATGCACTGAAGTGGACCTGGATTTGAACTTTCAAGTCTCCCTCTTGCTAAGCATAACTTTTCACTTTGAATTTGACTGATCCGGTAGCTATAAGCTACAGAAAAAGTATGTGTGTAAGGATGTATCCATCCCTCCGGACTTTCTGGGAATTCCAAACTGGTGCTGCCCCAAGTTTCTTCCAAGCCTCAATTCATTTAGCGTTCACCGAGTGAACTATTCCAGGAATGCGCAAGGATCAGTCCCCAGAAGAGCGGATCGGGAAGGGGGAGGCTGTACAGTAACGCCACATTTCCCCCAGCTTTCTAAACCAGATTTCTTTTCCCTGCCTTCCAGCCAACTTCCCCTGTGTGACCCGAGAAGTTTCCCTAATAAAAATATCGATGTAACCTTATCTACAGTGAGTGCAGCAAATGTACTATGGATAATGCGTAATTAATAACAGAAAAATAATGTTTCCCCTGTTATTAAATCAAGGCCTCCTCTGACCTCTCACCCTCATATAAGTGCCTTTAGTTTTATGACAGCAATGGACAAAGTTATTGTGTCTCCGTGTGCGCACGCACATCTTAACCGGCAAGGGGCTCGCCCAACTGTTGCTGGACTTGGTGTAGGGATTTTCCTCCTCTTTTTTATTCTTAAGGTTAAAAAAAGAAATGCCTCCAGTAGTTTATCTGACACTTGGCCCATGAGTGAACTCAGTCAGTACATGAAACTAATCTGGTTCCTCCAAGGAAAGGTTCTGCCCCTCGGTCTCAGCGTAGCAATATCTGTTTACACACACGCACGTGTACGTGGGATTGCTTTCGGGCTCCCTAATGCATTTCCAGGCTTAGCTGGATGCTCAAGGAATGTATCCATGTTTTTCTATGTTTCCAGCATGCAAAGAGAAAACAAAGAGCAGTCAAATTTCCCTGGAAGAGCTCAGCATTTTTCTGGTCACAGCGTAGTAAAAGCTACGCCACATACAAGGTGGTGTCTATTCCCTGACTGCTCTTCTTGTCCTGATGCTCAGTCCCCAGCCACCACTGCTAACAAAAACATATTTATACCAGGGAAAATTAACAAGTTTGGGCCTGAGAGCGCATCAAGACTTTAAAGGAATTAATAAATAGGAGACCAGCCTGGTTTTCTCTGTTGTTCCCCCCCTTCCTTCCCCAGAACGCTGGTTGTCAGTAACGCTATCTAACTCCAGAGGTCATCGGGCTTGTCTGATGTATGGGCTTCCCTTCTGATTCATTACGTCTGATGCACGGTTCTTCCAAGAGTCAGCTCAGCAAACCCCTTGGGTTAATGGAAGCCACACCAGATCCTAATCAGTAGCTTGGAATTCTGCTTGCACTGGACAGGCACTGTGTGCAAGCCCACTCCTCCCAGGCTCAGAGAAGTTCCTTCCTATGTGAACCCCAAGTTACACACTGTCCACTGGTCAGCAGAAATGGTAGCCTCCCTCACCCCTCCCCCCACCCCACCTCGGCACGCACCCTGGGGACCTGCTGCTCCCCAGTGATTTCAGCAGGGAGAGAGGGAACAGATGGGACCATAGCCCTGTCACCACATAAAGCTATTTGGATGCAAGACCCTCTGCTATTCCTGTACTTATTTCAAGGTAAGTCATTTCAAGCCTAAGACCAGAGAGCTGTGCCTCTCCCCCACAGGTTTTTCTCTTTGTTATTCTTTGAAGAGTCAGAAGTAGAAGTATTTGATTTCTTCACAATTTTCAGCCCAAGCCTTTAATGAGGTGGAAAAACATTTGCCTTAAACACACAGATGCGAGCCAGCCCCCAAGTCTCAGGATTGATCCATTTGGCCCTGTGGTTTGAGCGTATCAATCTGTGGGTCCCTGAAACAGCAGCTGTATACCCCAGTGCTCTGAGGTAACCACTCTGGTAAAAGCAGGTATTTCCTCTGTCCTCCTTGCTCGCACATCTACCTGCCATGCTTCTCCAGTTGTGCCCGAAAAACGGTCAGCATGTGCCCTGCAGTGAGGAGCGCAGGAGGGCACGGTGTGCTCCCTCCTCTTCCTCATCCATCGCCTGCTTCAGTTTAATCACTCAATCAAGCTGATCCTGACACGTTCCCTGGACAGAGTTATCATGCATCAGGCTATAAATACCATGCCCTGCATTTCCCTGGCGTCCTCCTTTCCCTCCAAACGCGAGCCGAAGGTGTATCGCTTTCTAGTCAGGCTCCAGCAAAGGCACTTCCCAGCTCCTGCGACGGGGGAGAGGGGACACTCATCTTTTGACTACTAAGGGCATTTGTGGGTGTCCCATTCAAAGGGGAGCTTTACCCCAAGGGTAAGGATGCAGGTGGCATGCAACACATGTGCGAAGAGGGGGGAAGAGCCTGAAGTTTTCCTCCTTTCCTCTGTATTTTAGTAGTTTAAAGAGGATAAGGGCTGGTGGGTGATGGGGGAAGGGGGATTCCAACCCAGGGAGCACAGGCAGCAGCTCCGGTTTGCTGGGGCTGAACAGTCCCACTGCCCACCAGCAGCAAAGTGACCTTGCACTAGGCAGGATGATACCCAACCCCAGGAGGTCAGAATAGGATCAGGGGCACCTTCCCCCAAATGGCGTAGGGCCAACAGTGGGAAAGAGTGAACCCCACCGCTCACTGCTCTGGGTGACCCCTCTTCCATGGGGTACAGGATGTTCCAACATATGTCCCACTGAACCCTGCCATTTATTTACTGCTTTAATAACTCTGCAGTGCCCACACAGCACGTGGACATCAACGGCTGCAGCTGCTTTGAAGAAAGTGCTTTCTGTCTCCCAAGTTACCATCAGGTCCCATAAATCTTAAAAATATTTAGTGGAGCACCAAAACAAACCCCACACGCACACAACCAGCTTCTTTCCAAGCATACAAATAATTTCAAGTTCAACAAACTGTTTCATTTCAGTACGGACAAGCTGATTTGTTTAGTTCAGAGCCTCTTGTTCAAATGCTTTCTCTACAGATTCACCCTCAAATGAAATAAAAGCCCAGCTTCATCAGTTGAAGACATCCAAATAAAGACATTTTTCAAAAGCAGTTCTCTATCCCTTTGTCTTTTTTTTTCTTTGTGTGTGTGTGTGTGTGTCGGTGGGGTTGTTTTATTACCCAAAGTTTTGCCAACAGTAGTGATGTTTTGTGAAGAAAAAACTCCCCACACATCAAAAGAGCATTTTCTGGTGAAAACCCAATTCTGCTGCATTTCCTCTCTCTGCAGAGATCGGTCCCTGAGACCGAGCACCCCTTCACCGCTCCTAAAAACCCCTCCCCGAGAACTATGCACATGGTTCTGCAGCCAACTCCATTTTAGAAACAACTCCGCTCTGTTTACTGCTAAATATTTATTCAGATATTTACCAAGAAAACATGAAAGGCAAATCCAGCATCTGTGTATTTCAAGCATCACTTGCCTGGGAGTATTGCTAAATACACCGGGGCACAGGCATCGGAGGGCGGCTTTAAGATCACCCCCAAGTTTGCTTGTGCAAACCAGCTTTCCCCCCTCACCCCTTAAAATTAAAGGTGAAATTGGTATTTACTCTGGAGAACGCAGCATATGTCAGCCGAACGCTGCAGCACTGTGTGAAGCCTTGTGACCACTCAGAAAAAGCAAAATAACAAATTCACAACCCCACAGGGAAAACCCAGCATGGGGGTGACTGGGGGTACCCCTCCCTGGGGTGGGGGGCCTCTACCAGGGCATCCATACGGGATTTGCAGCCTCTTCCATGTAAAAAAAGTCCTGTTGTGGCTTTTCCCCCCCTGACTTTAGGTGAGCTGCTTATTTCTGATTTACTCCAGCTAGTAAGGGATGAGGGCTGGTCTGTGTGATGCTGGCCGATGCTTCTTCATTTCCTAATATGTTGGGAAATTACTGGAAAATAATAGGTCTAAATAGCCCTCTGCTACACAGCTTGCTCTATCAGCCGAACCTGTGGTGTCATACGGATGGAGGAAGGGCTCAAAAACAACAAATCAAATACAAATACTAACAGCAAAACCAAGGAAGAAGAAGTGCTCATGGGTTCCTGGTCTGAGTTCAGCCGCTGGTTTGATGATTCCTAGCTGAAGTCTGCCAATTCTGGAGTGTCTGAATAGGCAGAAAATTAAGGATTTTAGCTAAGGTACTTCCCTGCCAAACACCAAACCAGAATTTTCTCTTTATGATAAACTTATTTATCTTTCTGCATGATGCATAAAAACATAGGCTAACGGAGCTAGAAGAAATAAAGCTATCACTCCCCAAAATCATGGGAGAATCAGGTATTCTGATCAATAATTACACGCATTTTTGCAAGAAAAGGGTTTTAAAAAAATTTTTTTTGGCTTGTTTTTTTTTTTCCTGGTTTGTTTATTTGCAACCAGCTAGGAAATTCTGCAAAACCTAAGGAAACGACCTCGAATTAGAGTGAAAATGATAGCCTCAGGGGTTCCTTTGGTATACTGGGGGTATGGGAAAGAAAGAAAGAAACAAAATTATGAGGTGGCACCTGAAAACCTACTAGGCTTTCAGCCCAGAGGAACGTAAACACGTTGTTTTGCTTACTTTCATCATTGGTTTCAGGAAGCTGGGGAGGCTGCTCAGAAAATGGTTCCCCAGTCTCAGCTCCAGTGCGGTTCCAATAATAGACAGATGCTTAATCATCTTCAAATCATGTTTCACTATGCTGGATTTAAAGCTCTTGGCCCACGGTAGGACACAGTTAAGCTCCTGGTTAGTCGAAGGGTTGTGACAGCGCTTCAACGCAGTTGTCCCACCAGCCAGGCAGAATCAGGTCCTTGATGCATGGGGAATAGGGGCACTTTGGGGTGGTGATTGACGGGCAACTTGGAAACTTTCCACTGGGGGAGGAGCTGTTAAATTACAAACACCTCACAGATCGCAAGAACTATTTTTCATACTACTTGACTAATTTTTAAGCCTTAAAATTTGCACATACACCCAGCACTCCATGCCATGTTCCCACCTCTGACACACCACCCTTCCACTCCAAGGTGCACAAGAGGGGCCGCCTCTCCTGTGGGAGCACTGGGATCCTCAGAGATCCCTTCATATTCCCAATAAGAGTCACAGTCTCACCTCCATGATCAGTCTAACTCCTGCCAAAGCTGAGAGAAGAGCTTCCTTGGGTCTGAAACCCACCCCCTACAAGGGCTCCTGAGTCCACTGGCCTGGGAGGAACAGCATCTACATGTTCACCCGGGTCACCTACAACAGTGTCCAGCCAGACTCCCAAATGAGCAAAGCTTTTGCTCATCTAGTTATTGCCAAGGTCTGCTAGTGCCATGACACATGGGCAGAGTAACAGCACTGCCAAGGGCTGTTGCTGCTCACATGGCTGTCGGAAATGGTACGAGAGGGTGAGGGAGGTAGGAAGGGTTAAATACCATGTATCGTGTTATTCCAACTGGAGTTTGGCCAAGCTGCAAGGGCTGATACTGCTCTGTCGGGAAGGGTGCCATGGAATCCTTCCTGATCGGGAACGCTCGTGGCCTTGGTCTTGCATCTCACCCAAAAGGCCCTGCAACAGCCCAGCAACCGCAGTTCAAGGCAATAACGGGGTGTTGAAAGGGATGGCCACTGGCCTCTCGCCCAGCATATCCCACTGCACTGTCTTGTGCAGAGCTGGACCACCCGGGCAGATTGAGGGGCCAGCACATGTCCCAGCCTGCTGACTCCCAGCAAAGGCTGCCGCCAGCACTGGGTCTGTCTAATCCTTGCTAGCGGGTTCTCTGCAGAGATTTGCATCCAAAGGCCACCCTGGGAACACCTTCATCTGCACCACAGCAAGGGGACACTGCCTGCTCCCTCAGCCATGTGCCACATCCACAATCCTTTGTGCTAAATCTTCCGCTGTGGCTCTTTTTCTCTCCCTCCCCCACAGATATATCAGAGAGAACTTTCATCCAACCACTCCTGAGTGGGTAAGAGTGAAGATTGGGCAGTGCTGAATGCTGGGCTGTGGCGTGGGGATGCCGACAGTGAACACAAGCTGGCATGGGTATGTTGGTCTGGTCCACACGCTGTGGCCCTGGTTACATAGAGCCGCCAGCCTTGCTTCTCCCTGCCAGCCCCGAGAGGGATGCCAGCATATGGATAAATCCAATAAAATAAACACCCTGCTCCCTCCTACCCTCTGCTTGCTTTGGGAAACAGGATACAGGGGAATTTTTCTGAGCAGTGTTACCCAGGTTTGAGGTGTGCTTTCAGACAGGCTGAGCTGGGCGAGCGCAGAGGCTGGGTGATCACTCCTCCACAAAAGAAAAGTTCAGAATCAGCCCCTGCCAGAGCATCCCACCAGCGACAGGGTTTGAAAGCGATTTAGTTGCACTGGGGCAAACCCCTTAAGAAAAGCTCCTTCTTTGGGGTAAGGCTAGCACGTTTCTGCCTGGCTTCAAATAAATTTGGGATGCTTCTTTGAAAACATCCCGGACCACGTCAAAGCGATCGGAATCATCACAACACAACACAGCTCGAGGGTTCGTTAACCCATCCAAGGGCTTGCTGCTGAGCCCTGCTAATTACACTCAGGCATACAGGGAGCAAACAAAGGTTTGCTTAAACTGCCACGAAAGATGTTTAAACTAACAGGTTTTACCTGGCATTTGCCACAGGCTGGGAATGCCCCCACGGCTGGTTAATGCACAGCAGCTAAGCCCCCGTAACTCGATCATGTGTCTGAGCCTGGTTCAGAGACTGTCACACAAGATTTAAAATGCTGCCAGACGTTTTGTGCGTGGGGAGCAGCAGAGGAAGCCTGTGTGTGCTGGGTGGTGGGGGAAAGCCCAGCAACCCTGCTGCAGCCCAAGCCCAGTGCTTCCACCCAGCCCTAGCCTCTGGGACCCCACTCGGCAGCCCCCACCATCACCTGGGGAGGATGTGGCTTTTTCTAACTTCACATGGTTATTCCTGAAGGATGCTGGTGTAGGCAAGGAGACTTGATCTCTGCACCGGCCACCTCTGTGGGAGCACAGGGCTCTATGTAGCTCTTAGCATCGCTAAGCTGGAGCTGAGTAGGTAAACCACAGCTTCTCCCTCCAATCCCTGGCCAGACTAACTTAGTTCTGTATTTTAAACAGGAAGGATTTGTTCCAGAATCCAGAACTGTGCCAAGCATTTCAACAAGGTGAAAAATATGTGCAAAAACCCACTCATAAATACCTCTGCTCAACTCAGGGCAAGCCAAGCAGACAGAAGCGTGACATTTGTGTAGCAAAATATTCTGGGAAACAATTAATGCGGGATCCGGATCAAGAAAAATACTCTCGCTAAGTCATTCAAGTAGCAGGACCAGATGGCGGGCTGCTTTCCCCACCGATGGCACTTGTCCATCGCACTGTCACAAGGCTCGCGCCGCCCAGAGCTCACCTGACCGGCTGCCAGCGGCTGGCAGGGAAAGGTGCGAGCTGGGGAGAAGCCGGCTCTGCTAGAGCCATCACCCGGCGAGCACGGAGCTGGCTATCTCTTTTTCATCTGTGCAATTAGAGAGTGTCAAAAATAACGACCTGGCTGGGGCTGGAGGAGGAAGGTTCAGGAGTTCAGCCCGGGAGCAGAGAGCCAGGGCTTCTGCAGGGAGAGGATAACTGCGGGCAGGGGGAAAATCCTCTGGCTTGCAGGAAGCGCCAGCCGAGGACGCTGGCAAAGCTCTGCCCAGGTATAACCGAGCTGCAATTCACAGGGACAAGATTTGGGAGCCAGGATGCAGCCCAGCTTCCAGCGCGGCTCCTGTCAGACAGTGGGACCTTTGTCTGGGCAGGCAGTGGAGGAAAAGGTGATGTTTCTTGCTTTGCTGCTCTGGGCAGCCCTTGTGGCAGCCCCACTGGTCCAAAGGGATTTGTGGGGTGCAGAAAGCAGCCCCTGCCTCACAGCGCTGCTGGCATGAGGGAAAAGAGTGGAATTCCTTCTGAGAAGGGTAGATTAAACCACCGCAATAACCTCTCTGATTGCAAAAGTCAGCGCCCACGTCTTGGTGCAGCTTGGACCCTTCATCTGTTTTTGGAGAAGCAACCCAGATAACCTCTCCCTGTTACACCGGAGTGACTCCAGCTCCACAAGCTCATTCAGTGGCAGTGGCGTCTGCGCATCCATGGGGTCACTGTGGCGGATGAGGAATACGAACGCCTCCTGCACAGAGTCTCAGAGCCACAGTGTACATCCCCCACCCCAAAAGTGTGCTTTTTTGGATGCTGTGTAGCACTGCCACTGCCCTCATCCCTTCAGGCTAGAGACGCTATTTCAGGTGTTCTATAGAAAGCACAAGAAATGCACAGAAGAGCTCGCGAGCCTCTACAGCCAGGATGGAAAGGGTACGCCTGCTCTCATCAGCAACATGAGTAGAGCAATATGGTCCAACCCACCACTGCCACTCTCTGCTCTCTCCCCTCCAGCTTTACCATTAACGTCTGAGATCTCTGCAATATTATTCATCAAGATTTTGCCTTCCAGGAGAAGCTCTAATAGGATTAGGTGGCCCCATTGCTCATTCCAAATTACTTGCCTCCCTCTTGGAAAGAGGATTGCCTCGTTTATTCTGGTTTCTTCTCTTTCAGTGGACTTCCCGTGCAGGGACGAAATTTGCGGTGCTTTTATGGGGGAATGTGGGAAGAACAGGAGCCACTGGTGAGATTTAGAGTAAACGAGGGTTTCGCCTCTTCGAAACAAGTTGAAACCAACCCCCTTGGCCTCTACCCCTCCAGATGGCTTCCCTGCAACGCAGCCATCAGAGGCAAGCACAGACTGAGCAAAGGCTCCTCTCGCGAGCGCCCCAGCTCCCACTGCACCCAGCGCCTTCCCCGTGGTGCGAGCCCTCAGCAACGAGCGCTCCCAGCACCAACAAGACGTTACACGCAATGAGGTCGGGGTGTCTGATGAATCATGTGCAGAGAGTGGGATTTTTTTTTCAGTAATAATAAAAGAAAATAAAAAAAACTCCATTAAATTTATGTCCTGCTGCAACACCTACAAGACAGACAGACAGATGAAACCATCCGTGAGCTGGGCTCGCTGTGCAATCGCACGCCAGCCAGCTCATATAAAATCCTTCCAAAGCAGTGAGTACACCTCTCATTTAACGCCTAGCTGAGATAATAACTGTAATAAATTAGCAGGTATCTTTAAGAAACATGGTCTCCTGAAGTTAATAGGGGTGATAGCTTTTACTTGTAGTCCTACCCAACTAAAGGGCAAAGTGACAACTTGGGGTTGTTGCTAATTTAGAATGAACGGTGTCTCCATCACTAGCACGTGTTTCTATCGTGTATGAAAAGAGTAAGACCTGGAGATAGTAGGTGTAAGTGCTGAAAGATACTTTAGCGTGGGCTAGCCATCCATACCAGCCCATCACATGGGATCTACAGACAAAGGAACTACTGCTGTTGTGCAGTGGCAGTGACCCTGCTTCTGACTTCACCGGGACAACTGAGAAGCACATCCCCAGTAGGAAGGGAGCAAGGCGGTGAAATCCAGCGCTGCCCACCCAAGTCTAACTCACTGCACTGAACTTCATGCAGAACAAGGCACTGAGGGGTGGGGAAGCAACACTGCACCCTCTGTTATTCCTCTTTCTTGCTGCTCTCCCAATTCTCATCAAACAGAAAACCACCTGAAGCAGCAGCACTGGGCAAAGTGCAATGAAGACTGACTTCTGCTGTGCTCTTCACATCACCACTGAGAAAACCATCAAGGAACTAAAACAAACCAAACCAAACCAAATCACAAAAAAAAAATAATATAAACTCTCAAGCTTCTTTCTCAGCTGGTCAGAATTTCCACAATGCGGCACATCTGCTCCCAACACCATGAAAGGGCGAATAATTGGGATACCCACTTGATATGAAGATACAAACCTGACTGAGATGCCCAAGGCCATGTAAAGATGCTTCCCCTGCAGCAAGCTGTGCTGACCAGCTCATCCCTGCCAGGATGCTCCCCTTTTTCCCCCCTCACAGGCTTTTTAAAGACTCTCCCAGTTCCAGCCAGCCTTCCAGATTTACCACACACTTCACTTTTTTGAACCCCCTCACCCCCAGCCCCAGATCAGACTGGGGTAAAGAAAGCCCAACAGGTCTGCAGATAGCTTCTTGTGCAGAAAGAATACATGAAAGGCATTGCCTCCCCCCACGTACACACATGCACTACTCTTCCTTCCCCTAAATGTGTCTTTTCTGAAAACTTCAGCCAAGTCCATCCATGCCAAGAACCTTCCCACACTCCACTCCAGCCTCCGCTTTGCGTTAAATTAATTCAGAGACACAAACCCAGGGGCCGCAGCCTTTGCTGAGCCTTAATGACTGCAATAGGAAAGGGAAAAAAAAAAGGGAAAAATTGCAGCAGTTCTTGTAACTGAATCTGTTGGAGTTGTAAGTGTGGTAAATGTGTGTTCCTGCACTATTTGGACGCCTTTTTGCCTTTAGCAGCTGCTGTAATAAACTTCCCAGAAAGCAGGGGATTCACAGGAGTGTTACTAGAAACCCTTATGGAGACTGAACGGCAGCGATGCCCCAACACGGTGAACCAGGGAGCAAAGTCCTGCTACAATAATGTGATTCAAAGGAGGTTTCCTTGGGAGAGAAAATAAAAACTGCCCTCTGCATTTCGGGTGAGGAGGGAAAAAGAAAAGGGGGTGGGGGAGGAGAGGGGAGCTGAGATCTAACTCCAAATATCCTGAACCTCCTTCTGCACAAAGTTCCTTAAAGACCTGCCAGAACAGCAGACTCTGGAGATGGCGTTGGAGGGGCAGCTCAGCTCAGCTGAAGCGCACGCGGCTTTGCCCTGCGATGACAAAACATTTAATTACGGCTAGCCCGATGTCTTCCACATTTGGGAACTGGATTCTTGACACACATAATATACCCCATGCTGACACGACTATTTGGCAAAAGCTGAGCCTGTGATCTCACATTAATTGCTACACAAATATACTTATTGTGGGCATGGGTTTTATACGACTGAAGCCTCCATTTGCACATGTTCACAATAAAAACAGCTCGCCCCCCCTCAAACAACAATTAATTTTTTTTTGGAGAGGGTTTTTTTTTTCAAGATGCAGTTTTAACGGCATGAGAACTGTCTGTCGGCTTCCATTACCTCTTTGTTCTCCTCATCTCTCGCTTTATATGTGTTTTTATAAGCCTTTTAAAAGAAAGTCTCCCCGTTCTTAGTTTTTCTCTCTCTTTACTTTTGTTTTTATTGTAGGGCATCAATAGAAACAGAAAGATTTCGCCAGATTGCAGACAGGGCTGCCTCTTGAAAGCAAGTCCACCGATAGATATCTCATAGGATCTCTCTGCTTCTTCCAGCCAAGGCCTTGTGCGGATAGACAGGAGGATGGTGACATGTTTCCCCTTACACCAGTGGGTAGAGGTGTGAGATATTCATGTGGAACTCACCTCACCCTTCATTCCACCAAATCCAGCTGAATGGATGCAAGCGTCAGCCCCTGCATCTACAGAGTGTTCCTCAGTGACATCACAGGCCTCTGAGGTCACAGCTCTCATTATCTCATCCATAAGAACACGCAGCAAACAGATGCCAGGGGCCAGAGGCAGGACATTCATAGGGTTCCCCATTTGGGGTCTCACTGGGGAAAGACCTGGGCTCTTCACCCGATTTTCCATGGAGGGAAAGGAGGCTTTACCCTCGGATCTATAACCTGACAGCAACCCCTTGCCAAGAGAGATGATACCAAAGCACCAAACCTCACCCTTCCCCAGCTCCTCCGCTGCGCACAGGAGCTGGGCAGGACGTGCTAAGTCTGGCTCTGCTAATTTGCCCAATGACCTGCTTGAGCATCCTGCTGAGTCCCCATGAACCTTTCCAGAGGCAAAGCAATGGCTAAACAAAGTCGTAAAGCCCCATGAGGCTGGGGAAAGTCCTAACACACAGCAGCCTTGGAGAACCAAAGCCGAAAAAGCTATTTAGGGCTTGAAGCTCTTATTTCCAGGAATGCTCTGACAGCTCCTGTAGACCCCCCAAGAGGCTGCCAGCAGGTGGAGATCCCCACTGTGCCCCCACTTTCCCAAAGAAAACTTTGCTGCACAGCGACGGCTGCAGGGTTGGATTTTTTTTGGGTTTTTCTTGCTTCCTCAGTACAAAGCAGCTGTTTATTTAGAAAGATCAAGGAACCAAAACCATAGGCAAATGGCTCTTCTCCTGGTGAGGCAGCAAAGCATGCCTGGCCTCGCTCGCATGTCTGTGCAGCGCTGCCGTGCATGCAGCAAGCTGGACACAGCCTCCCTCCCTGCTGATGCTTCCATAGTTATCCCAGTGCTTGTCCAAGAGCCATCAGCTCTTTCAAACAATGACCAATTTGTTCCCCGGGGTGGCATTTCCGTATGATTCATCCCACTCAGCGGCAGGCACGAGGGCTGGGATGTTAGCACCAGAAGAATATGCTCACGTGCTGGCCTATGCACCGCAGTGAGAATTTCCACGACCATCAGTATTATTTTTAAGCTATTTTCCCCCTTTCCAAGTGATGCCCAGACCCAGGCCAGTGCCAGGGCAGTTTTTTCACAGGCTGGAGCTGCTTTTTGGTGGAGAACTCGCTGTTATAAATCCCAGATTTTGTGGAGAGTCGCTGTTGTTACGGCCCCTTGGACTGGAAATTGCATAAAACAGCAGTTTTGGGGGTGGGGGGAATATTTCATTTCAGCAAGGCAGAAGTGTCTCCCTTGAACAACAGGATGTCTTCTGTAAACATGAGGCTACCACAGCTGTTTGAGATATAAAGTGCTGCACTAAAACGGTTCATTTTGTCATTGCTGAAACTGAGGGAGAAAGCTGAAGGGGATCAGTTTAGCCTTTCCTCTGTCCACCTTCCCCCCGCCCGGCCCTGAACCCCACCAAGAAGGGTGAAGCCTTTTAACTTTAATGGAAGTTCATTATCCAAAGGGCAGGTATGCCTCTGAAAAGGTTGCAGACACTTCTCCCCCTCTCCCCCCCGCACATATACAGGGCTGCCAAGTCATAACTTTAACAAAAAAATCTTTTTATTTCCCTTTTTTTGGTCTTAAATCTCAAGCACTTGGGATTTATGCGGTGCATAGGAAGCAGCTTTCATGACAAGAGTGAGTTTTCACACGTGGTCTTTGTGTGGTTGAAGCTTTTCTCTGAGGAGTGGCCCAGCGCCGGGCACACAAGCAAAGAGAGCAAGATAAACTATTTTCAGTCCCCTGATTATTTGGTATCTAATTGTGTTCGACCTGTGGGGGTTGGCCACATCGCACCCATCCAACCACCCGCGCAGCTCCGACAGCATCTGCAGCCCGGGACCTCACACTTCCTCTGCGACGGCTGCAGCCTGTTGCTACAGTGCAGTGACAGGGTTTCAAACAATAAATTATCTTTTCGAAGTGGCTTATCACGGAGATGCATTCATCTCCTTGAGCTGGACCGAAACCAGCTCCACTGGCCACAAGTTCAAGTGAGGGCACGCATATTTGCTATGTTGTTTTTTTGACCATGCAATTTTGGGGTTGTGAAGCCAGACATTAAGCTGGCTGAAAGTCTAGTCCTGCGAAGCATTCTGAGTTGGCAAAGTTCTGCCACTGATTTATGTGGCGCAACAGCTCAGGGCCTGGGATGCATCCATAACATTCGTTCCATCTGTCGTCAACGCAGATTCTGTTCTCCACCGCTGGCGTTGGCAGGGTTTGATCTGAGATCTGCTGCTCTGGGTGCGGGGGGAGGAAAAGGGACAAGAGAAGAGGAAGGAAAAGTCCCCCATTAGTGCCAATGGCTTCACAGGAGGCCTCAAGTTCTTCAGATGCTTCTAAGCATTGTTGCTGGAGTGATAATCTTTGGCAGCCTCTTTAGGAGAGGAAAGGAATGAGCAATGACACTGATTTTCAATACACTTGCAGAGTTGATGTTCACCAACAGTCTCATTTCAGGCCCGCATGCGCCTGCACCAACAAAAGATAAAGGTCCAGAAAACCATAGAGTCCTCTTGGTCTCCCATCCTTCTCTTTCCTTCCAGGAAAATCTCTCTGATTAATCTACACCAAAGACTGACTCCTTTCAGAGCAGTTAAAAAACCCGCTAATCTGTGAGTTATCTTCCAAGACGATGAGAAATTCAGTCCAAGAAGCAAAGGGAGCATTTATCTTGGGCACAAGAAAAGCATCCAATCTGCACCAGAGATCTCTGGCAAGCCTGGGGCTTGCTGGAGTTGACAGGGCTGGAAGCTCCATCCGCAAAGCAAGTGCCGAGCGCCACGCTGGGATTCACACCAAGTGTAAGAGGCCTCTTCTGCAGACAGAGATAGCTGAAGTGTGAGCCAGGCTGCACGCCAAGGCGCTCTTCCCTCCTCCTACCCCCCTCACCCAAATTTGGGAAGGTTGGGGATGCTCCCCCCGCTCCACGCACAACTCATATCCGAGGGTGAGCTCAGGGTGGGGCGATCCTCCCCACCGAAACGCTGATGATGCGATTCACCTCTGAATATTACCTTCTGGTTCCTTGCTGTTCCAACGCCTCCGACATCTACAAAAAGCTGGAATTTCCTGCCAGCTCAGTGGTGCAATTTCAAATACTTTTTGGTTTTCGACTGCGCTCTTTAATCTCCAGCCAGCTGGGCCCGTGCGTTAGCGTGAAGGCTGAAAGCTTCAGAGCTTTGGGCAGTTAGTTTTCCAAAGATCTCACCTGTGGGTGGAATGGTTTGCTTCGGCTCTGCATTAAATTAAAAAGGAACGCACAGTCAAAACCCATGTGTCTGAGCTGCCCCGTCCCCGCTGCAGCGCCGAGGGAAGCTGCAGGCCAGCTCTGTGGTCCGATTTCCCTTCCAGGGAGGGAGAAATGCAGATTTAGCTCCTTGTGCCAAGAAGGGCAAGGAGCAATGTGAAATAGAGCTGCGGGGGCTGGCAAGCAAGGCACGGTGCCATGAAGGTCCTCCCCAGCCCCTCCGTGGGGAGAGGATGGAAGTTGAATTAACCTGCCTCACACAGGCACTGGGAGGATGCCTTAAAAGAGAACACACACACGCTCTCACCGTTTGTCCCATCAGACAAACGGACTTTATCCCCCTGTTTCCCACGAGAGCTGTGAAAAAGGATCCCATCACAGACTCTACTGTGCTATTAGCAGCCTTTGGCATCACGGGAGGCTTGCAGAGATGAAGCCAGGGCCACCATCTGTGGCTGAATAGGCAGCCCCCAACTTCTACAAACACCTGGGTGAGATGCTTCACTGCTCCAGACTACGGGGACCAGATCCTCAGATGGCGCAAGGTTAACAGCGTTTCTGAGAACTTAATAAATTTGTGCTGGTCCACACGAACTGAGGATCTGCTCAAAGAACACAGGCACCTAAGAAGCTACACAGGCACCTGCCGGAGTGACAACAAAAGTGTTTGAGAATTGATCTTATGATGAGAAGACAAAAAAACCCCAAAACCAACCCACAAAAGAAAAGGTGTGTGCAGAGAGAAGAGTGAGGTATGAAACCATCCTGTTACCCGGCTCACTCTATCGTTTAAGAAAAAAATCTGTTTACACAAAGAGATCTGACAAGAACTCCAGCAAAATGGATGAGGAGCTGAATATGTAAAAGGCAAAACCATCACTGAAAATAAATTCAATTATTCGGTTTTGCTTAGAGAAGCAACAAAGTTTCTGACATGTTTGTTATTCAGTCTGTCATTAGAGCTGAAAGATGTCTCAATAATGTTGAAGTTACATTTTTAACATCCACTCTCCTCCAAGCAGTTTGCATATTTTCCACTACGTTAGCTGATCAAGCCATTAGTTACAGTTACTTAAAAATAAATGAGCTCTATATTTTCCTTCCTCCACACTCCCCATTGTGGAGCTCAACAGCAGGGGAGGGGGCACAGGGAAGAGAAGTCTTTCGTTTGCAATGAAACCACCCCATAATAGCAGCAAACGCCCAAGTTCAGCTGTGGAAGGCAGGCACATCTAGAGAAGGAAAAGCAGAAGCGTCTCTCGTCAAGCAAGGAACTGATAAGGTCCTGAACAGCAGCAAAACATGCGGAATGAAAACCATATTTGTAAAAGAAGCTGTAGTTGGGAGGTTGATGCCATCCGAATAAATCCAGCAAGAACAGAGGCAGGGTGGAATTTCGTTGAGTGTGCTGATATGCATTTACTTGCCAAAAGGAGTTTTAACTGGAGCTATTCTTTCTGCTCTTTACCCTAATCCTCCCTCCTCCCCATAAAAAAATACCATCAAGCCTGTCAGTTTTCATGAAAAGGTTTCTGTTTTAAACCCCTTACAGAAAAGCAGGTAATATTCATTCTTCTATCCCTTCTTTCCCAAAATTCAGCCATTTAAAAAAACACCAAAGCAAAACCAATAGCTTATGTTTTGACTGTTGAAAAATAGAATCTGAAAGTAATTTTGCTTTATTAATTAAGCTTAAAAAAAAAAGCCCAACCCAACCCTGCAGAAGTTGAAGATATTTTCTTCCATGAAGAAAACGAAGGCAGCACATTTTTCCTGACTGTCTGTGAACTGAAATAAAAATACCACCCCTCCCCCCCCGCCTAAGAAATGCCAACCAACCCACTAATGAACTTCCAGGGGAGAGAAAGATCCAAGCATGCCAGGGAAAGAAAGTGAGCACGTTGCACTAATAGGTCATTGGGCAATTCTACACTTCTAACTCAATCCAGGCTTGATAGCAGGATACAGATTTATCCAATACATTGACCACTGGGTCGTAAGAACAGCCTTCACACCCAGCACAGCCCCAGCCTCCAACTGCTGCCCTCCCCATACAGCCCTGTCCCACCAAGATTCAGTCAGCTCTCTTGTGCTGCTCTCGATGCTTTGTGCAGCTTTATCTGAGAAATCATACAAAAAAACCCCTTGCTGCAATATATAATCTTATTGTTGGCCTCCCACAGTCCTCTTATATGATAACCTTAGGTTCTGGTGATAAACCATCTACACAGCCCATAATATAGAGTAAATCACCTCTCTCCAGGTCATGTTCTCAGCTCCTACTGTGTGTATGTCATATCACTGATGACTACTGAGCACCATCAGTCCACCTATCCTGTCACAGCAGCAGGGCTTCCAAAATGCACAGACAACAACAAACCACAGGTTCTTCCATCAACAAATCATTTCCCCATTAAACAACTACTCATGTGATGAAATTAGGAGGAATGGAAAATGCAATCACAGTTGCTATAAAAACCAGCCCAAAGAGCTCTGCAGACCAACGGTGGTCCAGACTACCGCTTGGAAGTCGCTGCATTACAGATTTCTCCCAGACTTTGGAGCCCGCGCTGCTGATACATGTTCGTTCAACAGCTGGGGCTTTCCAACTTCTTCACCAGCAGAAGATGACACAACGTCTGGTCTGGAGGACCAGATCCTAACAGTGCTGTGCTACAGATCGTTTAAACATATTTGAGGGTGCTTACAGATCCTTCAAAAAGGCCCATACTTGTAGGGGGAGACCTTACCCTTTTTGAGAGTATTCCTCACCCCTGAACCCTCTCCCCCCTGCTCCCAAAATCCGCTCTGCTCGAGCGCTTTCATAGCAACTAACACCCAGGTGCCGGCAGGTTCTCTAACCCAGCGACATGGGGAAGCCTCCCAACACATGCACATCAGACAACTCTTCTTTCAGCTACATCCCAGCCCAGGCAAACTGTCACCAAGCTTTCAGGATGCTGAGGACACACTGTTCAACCCCTGGAAATAGTAGGCAGCCCAAAGTGCCGTGCTGGGTCCCTACCAGTTGTCCCAGTTCCAAAGGGATGGTTTTGGGGGTCAGCCTGCTTTAGGGAACATACACGAATCCCACGCATGCGTCCTTCATCTTAACTGCACCCTTGATGCTGGGGTGTGAGAATGCTCAATCCCCTCCAGCTACTGGGGAATTCCCAAGCAGATGGTTAAACTGGATTTCCAGCTTCTCTGTAGTAGCAGAATGGGGGTAACTCATCAGGGCGGAGGTATGGAGCCTGCTCACGTTGCCCAGTGCTTTGTGCTCTGAGCAACTCACAGGTCTATCGGTCACCAGAGTTTCATTAGCTACAGATGAGGTCATCCCTTGGCATCCAGAGAGCACCCTGAGACCTGGTAATTCTGCAGAAATAGTATACAAGTAATGAAATGTACTATGGAAATGCAATGCCTTTTGGCTAGGGGAGTCATGGGCACCTTCTAGGAAGCAGAGATTTAAATGTCACTAAAATCCCTTGGGAAGCAGGTACCTAATTCTCTTAGACCTTCTGAAGGTGCCAAGCACGTTAGCACCAGACTGTCAACTCCTGTGCTTCTGGAGTTCAACGGCTCCTACAAGTCAGGAGCAGCCAGCAGCACGCTAAATGCTACAGGCTTAAAACAAAGGGCTGTTAAGTCAATAAAACTCAACAAAATAAAGTCACCTATGTTTTGCTGTCACTCAGAGGCTGCTGCAGTGTTGACTCTGCAGGGTGGGAGAAAGGAAGAGGAACAGAAAATACGTGAACAGAGAGAATGAGACATCAAGGAGAGATGGCAGCGGTGGACACAGCTAAGCCTTTGCTGACGGGTGTGAAATGAAGGTCAGAGATTTGGGAAAATTTCCTGGACCAGTGGTGCCAGCCAAGAAAAAATGATGTAGGACTTCCTGTCCCAGCTCTGGAAATCCTCTTCTCGTGTACAAGTCTCCAGCAGCTGCTCCTTCCCATGGTGGAAGGTAAGGCAAGAAGAAGAGAAAGAAAAAAAAAAGTACTCAAAAAATCCCCACACCATCAACATGCCTCTGTTCCAGCTCAGACCTTTCTGCCAGAGCACAGCAACCCATTTAGGAATGTCCTTCCTCCTAGGCTGGCAGCATTTTCACAACTTTGTTAACTTCATGTAGGAAAGACTCTAGGACAGAGAACCGGAGGGCCTGTCCTGCTATTGTCTCTGCCATCGGCCTCAATACACAGGCTTGGACTCAACCTCTCCTTCCTTTTCTCCCTCCATCCATATATCCGTAACAGGAGATCAGATTTATCCCTTTGAGACCAGCGGGCTGGATGGGAAGAAGAGAAGGTGAAGCATCCCTGTGTACTTCATCCTTCGTTTTGGCAGCAGCTCCATTCCCATCACTCTGTTCCTACACCTGAAGGCAACAATCCCCACTGTGGATACAGGAGCACCCATCAGCAGCACCAGCCATGACTTTCCAACTCTCCATCACTTGTTTGTAGGGACATCTGGAAAGACTATGGAAATATGTTCTCTTGAGCCCCCAGGGCTTTTTTGCCTCTATTCTCAGCACTAAACCCTGGCTTAGGAAGCTTTTCTCACAAGATTTTCCATGTCAGTGAGAGGAAGGGTAGGACTATGTAGTACAGAGAGCAGTGACGCCTACAGGAATCCTCAGGGCTGCTGGGTTGAAAAGCTGGGGGGCTCCCTGCCTCCCCCCAAACTCACTGCACCAGGCCCATCTAGTGTAAATGCCTAAACCAACCTTACAGCCCACATTGAGGGAAGACGTTTATGTTCTAAGCACAGTCCAGCCCCCAAATCACTGGGGTGTCTGCATTGGAGGGGCATTAAACACCCACATGCAGCTCTGAACCTGGGGACTACCACTTGCCTTTTGGTTTAGTCCTGCTCTGAAGCCCCTAACAAGGACAGATCTTTGCAATCCACCACCAGACCTCGTCCCAAGATCTTAAGCTGGGGTCAACGTGCTGTACACTGATTGCTATCAGCGGAGCTTTATAGATTTATTCTAGCTGAGAATCTGGCCACTTATGACTTAAATAGTTTTCTGAAACTCATCCAACAGGAAATCCTAAATCAAGAACACTCTGCGTTTTGAGAAGATTCCTCTCCCTCAGATCCAAACCCAGCTCAAAGTTTTGCAACTTTTTCCATTTTAGGAATAAGAGGCTTTTCTTCTCATATCTTCCTCTCCTCCCAAACAAATAATCAAGTACACAGGAGCCTAAAATATTTCTCCTCTCCATTCACTCTATTCAGCGAGTTGACACGGAGGCCAGCGTGTTTAAAACTGACCAGCTGTGTTCTGACCAGCTGACACTGGAGGCCACAGCTGGGGCAGCCAAGGAGGAGGCAATATTCCAGCTTCAAACAAATGAGGCAACACCTTTGGGGAAGGGATCAAACTCAGGGAAATGGCCGCGGTTCAATTCCGAGCTTCCCTGCTACTTTTCCAGCGACAGCTGCTGCTGAAGGCCAGATTCTCAGCAGGAGTAAACTGGTTGTGCTGCTTCCACTTCCAACTTAACACCGACAGAACGTGGCACAACGTGGTTCACGTTTGGGCTCTGCTCCTCTGTGTCCCTGTTATCCTTCATCTAGAAATAGCTGCATTATAGGAGGAAAGGGAAGGAATGACAACCAGAATGGGTCTGGTCCAGAAAGGGTTTCCTGGAACTGAAGTAGGTTGGTTTTTCTTTTTTTTTTCCTGAAAGGAGATAAAGTTGTTCATTGTTTGCCTTGGCTGCCTATAAACTCATGCTGCTGAGAGCAGCCTTTGATCACAGGGCTATTGGGAGGCTGACCCTTGACAGCCAATCCACTCCATGCTCTTTCAGTCTCTCCAGCCCAGGCCTGACTTCCTTCTTCAGAAAAAGCCATAAAATAAAATTATACATGTATTATCCAACAGCCCTTACAGCAGTTGAGGGATCCTGGTCTAACTAGCTTCCAGACAACTTCAACATCAGGCTATTCCCTTCCTTGAGGGTTTCTGTGATGGGAATGGGGAAGGAGGGACTTTGTGATCTCCTTTGTGATGTCCTTGCCATGAGCGGCAGCGAGTCCATCCAAGCCTGCAGTGCGACAAATGTTCATCAGGATGCATCTAACAAATGTGCTTTTTATAAGGGGACAGATCATAGCCCTGTCTAACGCTGCCAGAAGCCTACGTTTGTTTTGCGTCCTCTTTTCCAACTGAAAAGTTTTTGGACATTTGTGTAGGATTTGTGTGTTCCTGTGATCTGGTCAGAGTTCCCAGCTCAAGCTGGTTTGCCGTGCATCCAGAACATTTTTACAGCATGTGTTGCCCAACCGCAGAGGCTACAGGCATAAAGCACATTCTCTTCTGACACCTAGCAGGGAGTTTTTATACGTAAGTCAATCTGTGTAATGTGACTCATTGCTCCCACGCTTCATGGAAGTAGCAGGCTTAGTTTATCCTAGCATATCCCAGCAAGGACAACCATATTCCCAAAGCACTGGAGTTACAAAGCTTGTGTAAATGATCTGAAGCATGATCACAATCAGGGTGACGCTTCCCAGCAACTCCCCACAGAAGATGACAGCTCAAGCCCTGTCCTCCTCCCCAGCATGACAAAAACTCAGTGCAAGCTGACCGGTGAGACACAGGGTAGTGAACAGGGATTTTTAAAAAATAAGAGCCACACATCTCTCATATCTTTTTATCTACCAGCATGAACAAGTGTGCTTTGAAAGCTGGGGTGATAGAATCACCACTAGACAGATTTATTAGCCACCCTCTTCATCAGGGGACTCACATGATCAGATATATATCAGACTGTATCCAGAGGACTCGAGTAATACCCTTATCTCCTACTTCTGACCTGGGAGCCAAGCTTTTGTATCCTTTGCTCTTGAATTCCTACATCATGTTTGAGCTATTGCCATCTCCAGTCCAAAATCAGTGCCACGCACATGTGCAGCAGCACAGTTACATTGGCTTAAAAAACCAAACCCTTCCACTGGTGCAGAAATACACGACTGTCAAGCTGCCATTCAGACCAGAGTCAGGAATAAGACATGTTCAACTTGTGCTCAGTTTTATCTGATTCATTAGCTATGAAAATTATCAGACAAGCCAAATGTTCAGACTAACATCTTACTGCTGCGTCCAGCCACATAGTTTAAAGTCAAGTTCCAGTTAGCTGTGGGCTGAACAGATGCAACAGTCAAAAAACAGCTAATTATTCCCAATTCACAAATAACAATACCAAGGCAGAGAAGGGAAGTATGTGACTGGTCTATAGTTTCGCAGAAAACTTGCAGCAAGGACAGGGAGACAATCTGGCATTTCCATAACTAGTCCAGTTCTAACCACAACATTTTCCCTTCCACTCCAGATCACCTACAAACACGTACCTAGTTCTCCCATTTTGTCTAAGGTGAAGCCATTGTTAGGGAGTACAGGAGAGCATGGGTAAAAATCCCACCAGTCACATTCAGCTCTGCTCCTATTTCAGCATCCTGGCCATAGAAACACATCAGCTGGGACTCACGTGTTCACAAACCCACTTCCAGTATTTTTCCATGGATTTTTCCCACATACACCAAGACACTTCACTGCCCTTACAAGAAAATTATAGAAGCTGCAAGACCTGCAACAGACCCCAGCAGAGCTCAAAGAGTATTACCAGTGTGCTAAAGCAGCTGTGTGTTACATAAAAATACCCAGAATTACAAAATACATGTGTAAACCAGCCCCTTGCCAACCCTCATTTCCCTCTCCAAACCCCAGTACTTCTTCTCCAACTGTTCTAGACCCAAGTCCCACCATTTCATCAGATCCAGTGCTAGCCATGGGACAAGTATACTGCCTGAATCATTTGGATTTCACAGTCCCATCACTGCCTTTTGGAAATCAAAATCAGGGCTTGTAATCCTGAATATCTTGACACTCTTTGCGGTTGGGAGCGCAATTTGGGTAGAGACACACACCCAAAATCCAACGCAATAAAGACATGTGAAGGGTCTGGCTGTGGGGACACTGTGTCTAGAATTCTCATACACACATTTTTCCTGTTAGACTCTCACCAGCATATGTAACGACATTGGGAAAACAAATCCTAAACTAATGCTCCACAAGGTTATTTGAGGATGATGTTGCCATGACAAAGCACCCTTGTACCACTCTATTCTTTGCAGCATCATGAGCAAAGTCCCCCCAGATGACCATGGGGTCAGATATATAACAGACTGGGCACTGACCCTCTGGATCCCTTGGGTAGATGTCCAGAGCTGGAGGTGGGTGGCAGGAACACTGCTGCTTTTCCTATCAGCTCTGCAGCTCCGGAGCTTGCTGAGCAAGCCCCAGGCATCACTTCAGGCTGGTGGGATGAAGAGTTGAACTCACAAAGGAGGCCAATATGAGGGTCACTGTGAGACCTCACAGCTCTATGGACGGAACATCAGCTCCTAAAATAATGAACATCTCAGCAAGGCACAGAAGCTAACGCACCAAGCTAGAAACTGCCCAAAATAGGCAAAAGGAAACTCAGAAATAGATATTCCCTCAAACCACACTGTCCTCCTGAAGTTCACAGACTAAATGATTGTGCGTATGAGTTGCTCATTCCCTGGGAGACCGGGGCTTTGAGATCCCTTCAAGGGATTTTGGACACTATGATTCTGCTCCGTTCATAGCAAGTAGTGCTCACAGGGGCTCTGTTAGCCAGAGGATTCAGCACCAACTGGTGCCTGCGATCCAAAAGAAAGCAGCTATCAGGAATTTAACTTTGCCTCCTTATCAGTTTCACAGGTCAGAGCCACAGATATCAGACGGGACAGCCTTGTAGAGGGCTGAAGGATTTCTGAGGCTCAGTTTAGCAACCCCTCTGCCACCAGTTGGCTGTAGGAAACCCAAGGGCCAAAGGGATGTTTAACTGCAGGCAGAAATTGTGCAAGTCAAAGAAACCTCCTTGGAAGGTCTAGACCCTGAGTCTATCTTTACTACCTGATAGCTGGGTTTAAACAGCTTTTTTCTACAGGGACTTGATGTTACTTTTACAAGACCTCCTTCACTCCTCCTCTCCAACTATGTAGAATGGGTTCATTGCAGTTTTCATTATAAGGTTTCCTTCAGCTCCTACTGGAACAGCCAGCTTCAGAGGAAGCTCTTCAAAATGTGGCTTTATGAGTCACATAGCTTTTTGGGCATTGCTTTGTGAAAGCCAACCAACAGCATAGACCTGACTGATGCCCGAGTACATGCCACAGGCTTTAGGACAAACACTTCATGGCTTCTAGGCAAGGGCTCTTATTTCCAGCCAAACATATAGATGATGGAGCTGTATTACCTTCAGGCAGCTGAGAACTAACAAACCTCCCTGCACTCAGCTAAGACACCAATGATCTGGGTCCTGCTTTTTGGCTCTACCGCAGAGCTGCTGGATGGCCAAAAGGAAATCACCTCTCTACGCTCTGGTTTCCTCATCTGGAAAATGGAGACACTGATCTCAAAATCCTTAAGGAAATCATGCCACAAGCAGATCAAGAAATAGATTGTACCAAATCAGCATTCTGCGATGCTACATAGTTGTGACACAGAACAGCAGGATGTCAATGCAATTCTAAAGTGATGGAAAATACATTGACAGAAGCCTTTTAGAGTGTAACCGAGAAGAAAAAGGATGGAAAGACCAACCAGTTTCACATGAGGGCAAAGCCGGGAACTCTCCCTCCTCCATGCCCTCCCTCCTAAGTCAAACAAAAATGTAAGTGAAGTACAAGAGGGACCTGTTGTTTTAAATCTGAATGGAAAAATCCAGACAACTCTCCCATGGCACTCAAGGAGCAGAGGTTAAGGAGGAGGGGCACAGCAGAAAGGGGAGATGCAAGATAAGCTGCTTAGATTCACATCTCCCCATTTCCTCCGCTCCATAAGAACTGGGTCATATTATAAACTTATGCAAATGTGTTTACTTTACATTTTATTTTGGTCTTAGCCATGCAGTTGTCAGCCTGTATCAACATGTCAGTCCGTTTGTGCAAACAATCATCCCTCCGTGGAAGGATTTCAGTGAAAACAGACAAAATGTTATGACGTGCAAGAAAACTTCCTAAACATGACAATAAAAGGAAAAGCCACTAGAAAAGGGTATGTTTCCCCCAGCAATTACGCAGCTTAGGGCAAAAGAAATCATTCAGGACATTGTTTCCCCAACAGTATTGGATGGCACCTTGTCATGTACTTTCTGGAAAGGGGGGAGGATTTGCAGGGCAGGAGCAAGGAAATGCCCACATGCACTCCAAGCCAACCAACTACAGGAATGTCTCCATCAATTTCCCATATAACATCCACAGCTGTCAGAGAGAAGTGGGAACAACCCCCTGCAGTGATTAGCAGCAGGCAAACAAGCTTGGAGATACATTAGCCCTGGTGCAGCCCTGTCAGTTTTCTCCCCAGAAGATGTAAGGAACGCATGAGAGAGAACATGGGAGGGATGAAGGTGGTTTGATGGCGGGAAGGTGGCTGCAGAGAGCAAGGAACAGGGTTGGACCAATACATCAACATCACGTTTGTCCTGGAGACAGGTCTAAGCCACTCTGCTTCCCCACTGATGTAGCAACATCTGGCCCTGCTCTGTTGTGTTCTCCTGCGCTGCACCAGACTGCAGCACTCCTCCATGCTCTCCCAGCGGCACAGCACTGGTGAGGAAGACAACGGCATTGTGGCTTTGACAGACATTACGTGGGACCTCCAGCAACATGGTTGCAGGTCACAGGGACAGAGATGAGTCTCAGACCTGAACTCCAAAGCCTTGTGGGTAGATACACACGGGTTACACAGCAGGGATGCAGTACGGCAGCACCCTACCCTGCTGGAACCTGTGGGTCAGAGCCATCACCTTCAGATCACCCATTTTTGATCCTTTATTCCATCTCCCCCACAACCACAATTTTATGAATCCTAGAGACAATAAGAACATTAAAAAAATTCTGAACTACCTCCTTACACCAGATGAGACCTAGTCTGAGACCAAGCAGGAAAATTAATCTCTTCCTTCTGATTTTTCCCTACTCAGAAACATAAGTTTGGTTTACTGGGGTCACCTGCTGATATTTTCTTCCAGGAAAAGAGAGGCAGCAGAGCCTTATTCCCTACTCAAATACTGACACTGAACCAGTCCTAAGCATTAGGGATTACACAGTGTAGCAGGGAACAGCAGCATGGGGCTGCATCTGCAGCCACCAACTCACCGGGCTGAGCCAGAGCCCCGTTTCATCCAGAGCTGCTTGGCTACTCCCACAGATGTGACTTTAGCCCTGCCAGGTTAAATGCACCACGCTGTTGCAAGGTGAAACAGCGAGTGATAATCTAGGAGGAACAGCCACTTCGCTGCAAATTCCATCATGCAGCATGGTGCAAACTCCAACACGCCCGGAGCTGCCAGCCACCGAGACCCGCTACCAGAGTCACCACGGAACCACCCAGGCACTTGGCACAAGCCGCGCTCTTGACGCAAGGTTCAGCTATGACTAAGGCAAGGGAACGCGCATCCATAGATGCCTTCAGCTAGGAAACACTGATTGAGGCCTCACTATTACCCTAGGAGCTCTCAAAATCTTCCAACAAATAATTAAAAACATTCTGAGTGTAAAAGCACCCCCGTCCGAGGTGGAAAGCATGCTGGAACAGCAGCTCCCAGCTTACCTCCTCGCTGCATCGCTCCCTGGGGAAGCTGGCACGGCTGGTATCGCTACTCGGGTGCACCAAGGAGCCACTGCCGACTCCTCACCAGCCCAACACTGGCACTGGCTTGCAGGCAGCGCTGCCGGATCCTGTGCAGCGTTACCCCACTGCATCCCCAGCCCTGCTTCCCCCTCGTACTGGGAGGCTGGTGCTCTGTTCCTCCGGAGCCTACAGAGGGCATTGTGGGAAGGCCGTGGAGAATTCCCAAATAATCCTGTCTCAGCTGGAGAGTGGGTTGGGTGGACAGTTTGGATGAGCTGCACTGTTGGCTGTGGCCTTTGGGGGAAATGCCCTGGGGCGAGGAGCTGCTGCAGGCAGTGGGGGAACCACTGAAGTGCTAAGTTTGCAGAGAAACAGACCCAAAACATGAAGAGAAAGAGGTTTTATCCCTCCCCTGCCAGGCAGCTGGGTCTTTGTTGCAGAGGATTTCAGCTAATGTAATGAGAGCGGTGAGGGCACAGAGGCTAGCTTATACATGGGCTGCAATCTTGTTATTGTCAGCAGGCTGAAGCTGCCTGGGGTCAAGAATCACTAATTAATTACTAAATGAAATGTAGCTTTCAGGGCTCAGGTCTGCCTGCTCTGCACACACAGCACGTGAGAGGAGGGGACCAGAGATTGCTCACTCAGGCACACGGCAGTGTCCAGCCAGCCCAGCACCCTTGGACCATCCCCTCATGTTCTTGGAGCAGTGGCACTAGCACCAATGACCCAGCACCGTCATTCTCCAGGGCAGATCTGATGCTCAATATGCTGTAGTGACCAACTGTGCAAGGCATGGTGGTCAAGGCTACCTGCAAGGACTTGTAGATGCCATTTGAAGGTCCTTTCTAACCTAACACATCCCGTGATTCTAATTTTCTCTTATTGTTGAAACACCCAGCAAAATCTGGGGACGTCCCATGCTCAGCTGGTTCCCTGCCTTGGTTCTCAGAGCAGGAAGGGTGCTTCTTCAGGCTTTTTTCTAGATCTTTTTTCCCCAGATCATCTCCCAACACTACAGTGGAGGAAATAACTTCTATGGGGTGGCAGCCTTCATACCTACCTACCTTCTTCAGAAACACCTTCTTTTGGGTGGTAGTAAGAGTTGACCTCTGGCACCAGTGGCAATCAGTCACACTTACTCTAGTGACGTATGGTTTCCCATTCCCTACCACAAATACCCATGTCAGTCAGACTCAGATGAGATACAGGTTGTGGTCTGCCCAGGGCTGGCCTATACCCAAGGTCACCTGCTTCAAAATAAGTTGATTTGTAAGCTATTAATTTAATTCTCCATCTTATTTAAAACTTCTACAAGCTTTTATGAACAGAATAGGTGGGAATGGTACTTGACCACAGCGCAGCAGGAGGGAGTTTTAAAAAGTAAGTGCACAGAGCTCTGTAAGGCATGGTGCAATCTGCCTCATGTGTGCTGTCCAGACCAACACTGCAGAACCCTGGCATGGAGCAACAGCACCGTGCTTTCAAAGGCCAAACCCAACATATGGCTCATGCATTTGAGCCCAAGAGGCAGCTGAAATTTTCGGCAGCCCAAAGTCGTGGGCTTTGTCTCTGCAGAGTCCTCGCAGACACTTTTAAGACCTGACCTGTCTCCAAAACTGGAACTGCTACTTTTGGTTGTGTTCCCAACCTAGAGGGAGAGGGTCTTGGCTTTTGCCCAGGCTCACTGAAAGTCTCTTATCACAAGAATCTAAATTAGAAAACTAGGAAAGACTTCAAAGTCGCTGATAAAAGGAAACCAGTGACCTAATGTCATTTGAGTTTTCAGGCTATGCATCTCCATGGTAAGAATACTGCTTTTGTGTATTTTGGAAGAAAATATGTTCTTTTTCTAAATAAAGTTTTCAGAAGAATAGTAACACTTCTCAAAATATTTTCAACTCTTCAGGATAATTTAAGATCTTCAGTGAAGTTCTGCAGAGTTTCACATTAGGCTGGAGTTACGAACCACTGAATTCAGTGGAAGTGTCTTCCTGGGACAGTTGGGACAAGGAATTCTGGAAACACCCTATTTTCTTCATTTCCCACTGAAGGATGAAAAAGTAGCTTTAAATCTCTTAATTCATCTTCCTGTCTCATCCTATATCCCCTATATGCTCTACTTTATCCCCAAGATGCAACAAAAATGAGATGTGAGCCAAGCCAACCTTGCTTTCATTAGCTTTAAGAGTCTCTGGTCTCCTTTGCTTGCACTGTCATCCACCTTCCCAGCCTTTAAAAGCATTACCTGCTTCCTGAAAGAATAAATATGCTTTGTAGCTTGACCTTCACTCATCAAACAGGGGTTCTGGCAGACTTGTGAGGGCACGGGCAAAAGGCACGGCAGATTGCCTTTCCACGTGGAATGTCACGGACCCAGGAAGCTGCCTGCTCTGCTTGGTGAGGGAGACAGAGGCTCATTTACACAGAGAGAAATCGCTCAAATACACCAACACTGAACCTTCTCCAAAGCTGTGGGTGAAGGTGGAGCTGCAGTTGTGGTCACTGAGCCACCTGAGCATTACTCTGGCTTCTGGGAGGAGATGGCAACAAAGCCATGGTGGTGCAGGCTGTGTCTGGTGACAGGACAAGTCTGCAGGTCACTGCAGAGCACGTCTTTACCACGGTTAGGAGCTACAGAATGTAAATCAGGAGCTGGCAGTGACTTGCCTTCAGCTCTTTCAGGAAAGATATCCTTAGATATATTTATATCCCAGTGCTCATGCAGAAGGTTTCAGGGTGCATTATTCTAAAGGTGCAGATGGCTTGGACTCACGCATATATCTTTTCCTCTTTATATAGGTCCTTTCACAAGCTATGCCAGACCTGCCTCTTTAATCAAATGGAGACATCAGGATTTTCTGAGGTGCCTCAGGCTGTGCAATTCTCATCCCTTTGGAAAAGCAAGCAGTCCCATGTCCCCGAGTTACAACCAAAACTGTTGCTTCACCTGAATTAAGCCAGGAACAATTAAAGCTAACAGACATATCATAAAAGCACGACACTCAGTGTCTCCCATGCTAAATATTCGACAACAACAGCCTCTCAGAATGACCTTGCAAAGCATTTTAAAAGCAGAGAGCTCAACACAAGGTAACTTAAAATTACTGAGCCTTAGTGATGTTGGGAGAAGGATGCAGCAGTATGCTGCTGGTTCCTGACACAAACTAAGTTTTGTATTGTTCCTGTGCTGCTCCTTCCTCTAAGCCTGCAGATTATTTAATATTGAAAGGGGAAGGCTTCAACCTGGCTGAGAAACTGCAGGAATTCCGAGTGACCTGGAGGGAATTACAAGAATGCTGCTTGCTGATCAGATTAAAGGGAGAAGTGGCAGGGCTCCCAAGGGTCTTCTTATTCAACCTTCACTGCCAACAATACCGTGCTTTGTCTCTGATTTCTCCTCTTTAAAATGATTCAGTTTACTGCACTGGAAACTCGCTGCCTCTGGAGGCTTGTCTCCATCCCTGCTTCACCGGGACAAGACAACAGGAACACCTGGCAGAAGTGAGACAGAGGGTGGATAGTCAAGTACCAGCCCTAGCACAGATTTCTGCTTCCTGTTGCCCTTGATATGATCTATGGTCTGGCATGCCTTGTTCTAAAAGAGCAAGAACATTTAAAATCATTAATTCGCCCTCCTCGAGGCCAAAGTTGCAAATCACACCACAAAGGAGGAAGGTATCTCCAAAGGTTTTTGCAAGTCTGCAAAATTTTTGAACTAGCAACCTGGGCTGGCTTTAGCAAGATCAGGGATGCACAAAACTCTCCTCACTGGGGTATTTTCCTCCTTTCTTTAGTGCCAAAGCATCTTCTGGACCTCTGTACCGCTGCCTACCTCTCCAAAGGAGAAAGCACTCCTTCCGGAGAACTACCTCCGCAGACACTTCACCAAGAACATACAGCACAACTAGAAAGTCAAAGACCAGTCTGGTTAGAAGAAAAGCACTTCACCAAGGAGTCAAACAAAAGAGAGGAGACAGGCTGCTAACACAGTTGTTTGCCTGCTAGAAGCTATGGGAAGAACCCAGAATGGCAGAGCTTGGGGTGGCAGATAAGTTACACATCGCACCATTTGAACAATTCCCTCTGGCTCTCTCAGACTCCAAACTGCAGGTTTTTTCTTCCTAAGAATCCTTTTTAACATTAAGGGCCACTTAATACATCTGACAGGACCAAACCCAGATGGTTCCAGAAGTTGGACCTTAACAGCAACTTCCATCAAGCAGTTCCACTCTGCATCCACAGGTCAACGCTCTTGCTCATCTTCCCCATGAAATAATTATTTAAAATGGCAACTATGTGGTTCTGTTTATTTTTCTACTCAAAATCCAATCCCAGGATCCAAATGTACCCCAAATTTAAGGAAACTCATCAAATTCTACTGTATGTCACAACCATCCATGAGTCACTGCTCCCTCTAAGCATCTGTCAAAGGCTGGGCATGTTAAGCCAAATCCAGCCCTCAGCTCCAGCGATGCCACTTCATCAGGGTAACTCACTGAGCCAGTTGCCGAAGGCCATGTGAATCTGGTGTGCTTCCTCCTCATCCACAGTTCTCTTATTCTACCCAATGCATTTAGGTAGCAACTTTTGGTGGTGAAGCCTTTGATCTCTGAAATTTCTGCTCTGTTTCCGTGGCGACAAGTATAGCCCACATGATTGTGAATGAACCCTATTGTGTGACTCCCATTGCCCCTTCTTCCCCAAATTACTTCTACCTGCTAATCTCAGCAAAGCAAGGCCATCTGCACAGCTTCCACCTACCTTGAGAGAAAGATTAACTGTAGAAATTTCTCTTCCCCAATCCCCAGCTCCCAGAAAATGAAATAACTTAATGACTCAGAACAATCCCGTGAAGGAGGGCAGATAATTCTAGGGTTCATCATGGGATGAGGACACTCTGGTTTATCAGACACCCTTTCAACCCCTGCCTCCTTCAAATGAATAAACAGAATATTTCCCTTGTGTTTGTTTTGATCCCCGTGTCTGCATCCTTCTGGTTTCTACCATCAGTCTAATGAGCGAAATTCAGCCTTGCTCCATCCCTCTCTGCTCCCATGGAGAGCTTTCAAAGGGGATAAATTGGCATTGCAGCAGGGTGTAAATGGGTTCAAAACGCAGGGGGATGAGAAGGTGGCTGAACACAAGCGGCAGAGCCCAGGGTGTTCTGTGTGGCGTCTGCTTCACCGGCTTCCTGGGGAAAGCACAGCTCTGGGTGAGCCACACAGCGGGGCTTCGTCATTACCCACGGTGAAACTCAAGAGGGGGAGAAGCAAAATCAAAGGAGAGCGGGAGGTGAAAAGAAGGCAAAAGGGTGCCTTCAGGGCTCCTTTCATGCGGCTCGCTTCACGATCCACCGGTCAAGGCTCCTAAGCAGGAACAGAGACGCCATTCAAGGCAAATCTGGATGTTATCCCAGGGCACCAGGGACACCACTAAGGGGAAAGTTTTGACAGGTGAAATGACCTTAATATAATTAGCCCTGCCAGCCCCTCCTTCCTCTGCCTCCTTCACCTTGCCATGAAAACGGGAGTCTTTTAATGAGATCCTTTTTCCCCCTGTAACGCAATACGGCCGGTTCTCCACTCTTTTGCTCGCACACTTCTAATGGGACATACAAGATTTCCTCCGCCTCCACTCCCCCCGCCTCACACCAGGCTAGATGGACATCTAGAGATATTGCCATTGATTCTTCTGCCGCTGACTAGGGTGTATTTGGGGTTGGGTTTTTTTGTGTGTTAGAGAAAAGGCTGAAAGAAACCCTGGTAATAGAATGATTTGGCCTGGAAGTCAAATCCCCCTTGATGAACAATCAGACACAAATGTCAATAACAATTAGATTGGCCGAGGGCTCCAGTCACTTAGGACTTCAGTTTTCCATCTACAGTGCTCAAAATGAAACCCTCAGTACTGTGATCTCCAAATCAGGTTTGGCATTGGGAATGAAAAGACATCAACAATAATATTATTAAAAGGCTGATGGCAGAATAAGAGCAAAAGACAGACAATGGGGTGTGTGTGTGTGTGTCCACATGCACATGCGTGCTGAGGAGAAGGGAAATAAAAAAGTGAGAGCTGATTTAAAAAAAAAAATCAATCAAGATATGAATTCAGTCCTGCCTAAAGAAAGATCTAAACAGCCTCAGATTCTCCTCCCAGACAAGTTCTGCTCCTCTGGGCTTTAAAATTTCCACCTCCCACTGTCCGACCTATCAAGCATGGGAAGCAAGTGAAAGGAAGAAGGTCCTTAAGTGCAGGCAGTATTTTTTCCTGTTCCTAAATTGTAAATATACAGTGGAGGCAAGAAATGCCCAATCTAATTAAGAGCAGTTGAGAAGTATGGAGACAGGGTTCTCCCAACGGGAATGCTGCAGGTTAGAGAGGTTAAAAAGAGGAATGTTCTGCCTAATGAGAGAAGTTTAACATTATGAGCACACTTCCCACCGGTGAGGCAGGCTGGGAAGAAGGGGATTAAAGACAGAGGATGCAGCTCCATGGCAAGAGCAGGTGTGTGCTTGGCTTCAGTGATGACTGCAGCAAGGGCAAGACATTTTAAGATTTGCAGCTCAGGGTGGCAGCTCAAAACATGGACTTGAAGAGACCCTGCCCTGAAGTCATTATCCTGTATTAAAAGCCAGCTTGCCTTGCTCCCCTTCTCTCTACAAGCGTGGGGCTCAGAGGTGGCTGTGCTAAAACAGACATCATCATGCCCCTTGTCTACTGGGGGGACACCAAACTGGGAAACAAAACAGCTGCCACCTTGGTGCACCGTGCTACCACCACTAGCAGGGGCATTGCTCCTGAGGAGGCATAATATAAAACTATTTTAGTTCTTGGTTCACTGCATGCAAGCTGAAGTACATGGAAACAAAGTCTAGACTGGTGGCCGTGACACTGGAAGGCGGGACTGATGACTGCCCTGCAGCCTGTGTCCCAGCTGCAGGGATGCTCCATCTTCCACTCCAAATGCCCTCTCCTCTCCACCACATATGTAGACAGAGCATGAAACAGCAGCTCCCTCCACCCAGACAGGCAGGGCACTGGGATGGCAGCACACTCCATGGGCTCTATCTGTGTGCTTTGTAGGCGCAGCCCACAGGTCTGGGCTGCAGCAGGTGAGGCAAGGAGACAGGGAGATCTCATGGGGTGAATGGAAAAGAAATCACACTGCCTGGGGAAACAAGCATCAGGCAAAGAGAAAAGGACTGGAGATGCTATCCAAGGGGATTTGAAAGGATAAAAGCCATCTCCAGAGAGATGCCTGCAGGCTCTCATGCAAAGTAAGCCATTTCCTATAAAGCAGTTCTTACCACAATGTATATTTAGCCCCACTATTAGTTGATTTCTGACAGCACCTTCAATGTCACAACACAAGCCCCACCTGTCACGTTACAGCAGGACCTTCCACCCACGCTGTAACTCAGTATTATTAGATGGCTGCAGGACATACAGAGAGAGGAGGGTGAATAAAGTACCTAAGAGTATTTTTTAATTTTCTAAACTCCATTTTTCCAAGGTTTTTAACCAGGCACAGTGTTTGGGACAAAGTTGGATTTGCCCTGCTGCTGCAGTCCAGCCCCAGCTGGCAGCTGAGCAACACATGGCCACCTGCTTGCTTCCCCCTCAGTGTGGGGAAGAAGGATAGGGAGGCAAAGGCAAAGCTCGTGGGTGGGGATAAGGATGGTTTATGAGACAACACGGGGGTGGAATGACAACAACCAGACTTGTAACACAATGCACAAACTGGTGATGTACAATGCAATTTCTCAGCTCAGACTGTGCAGCTCAGACCTGTCCCAAAGCCAAACTGTCCCCGAACCACACATCCCTCCCCCACCAGCCACCTTTATGCCATGTATGATGTCACGGTATGGAATAGCCCCTTGGGTCGGTTTAGGTCACCTGTCCCGGCTGTGTCCCCTCCCAGTGTCCTGAGTACCCCCCTCACCTTCTCGTTAGCAGGGCAGCATGAAAAGCTGAAAAGTCCTTGACTGCTTGGCAACAACTAAACCAGCCGTGTGTTATTACAGTTGGACTAGATGATATTGGAGGTTTTTTCCACCCGTAATGATTCTGTGATTATCAACACTGCTCTCATCCTAACTCCCAAACACAGCTCTGTACCAGCTACTAGAAAAGACATTAACTCTATCCCAGACAGACCCAGGATGCCTGCTTAGATATCCAGGTCTACAGCTCATCTCTGTGCTGGGGAAGTCACCCAAAGCTGGTGTGGCAAGAGGGCAAAAGGCTGAGCACCACCACTGAAATAATTTCACTGCTTTGCTTAGCTTTACCTGAATGGGCTTCACTGTTAATTCTTCCCAAATACGCAGTGTGTTAGCCTATATTGCAGCTGGTTAAAAGCATAGAAAACACCATTTTTATTTTCTTATTTGCTGGAATGATGGCTTTCTCATTAGACTCCTTAAGGGACATTCACCACCTTCTCAAGCCATTAGGAGCATCAGTCATTTACCTGCTTGTTGAGTTTAGACCAAGGACTGTATTTGCACAGGGCAGAGAAGAAGGGCTGAGAACTGGTTGGATTTTGTTCATATTTTATCAGTTGTAGAGCCACTAGGCTAAGAAATAAAACCTTCCCATCCCCTCTCTGTTTTTTAGTGGAATTGCAGCTCTTTGGAGATACCAAATCCCAGGTCCCATTTCTTAACCTTCCCTTGCGCTGATGGAAAGCCTTCATCCCCAAACTACCCACACATAAAATGAGGTGTGAGCCTGGAAGCTGTTCTGGCCACCTCTCCACATGCATGGCCCTGCATCTTCACCCATGTGCCAAGGACCACACATGTCTATTGTCACTGTCCTGCTCCCCTACACCATCCCGGTCTATCGCTCCCACAAACCCTGTGACAGACACTCAGCAGTACATATTTGCTTCCCACGGACTTCAACCAGGCCAATGTGCCTAAACCCCTGAGCCAGATGCCTCGTCTAGGGGGATGCAGGGGCTGGTGGCAGTGCACAGACCCCAGCCTTGCTCTCCCCCTAAGCTTTCAGAGCAGTTTGGCATCTCCCATGGTTTCTGCAGCAAATTAAAGATGAAACAGAAGTGCATGAATCCCAACAGAAAACAAGCTGTTTCCCTGGAGTCCCAGGAAGGAATTAAACACACAATCAAACTAACTAAGAAAACAGAAAACAAACTTGTGCAGAACAAGCTGTTCAGCAGTGGATCTGTGGAGAAGATGAGATCTCCCACCCCTACAATCCCACCACCCCAGCCACCAAGTGCTGGCCACATGGGACAATAGTGGCCAGCCCTGGTCTTCAGCCTGGTCCCCAGTACCAGGGGCCCTGAGCAGGAGGCAGATGGCCTGCAGACACTTGGCGACTCCTCTCTTTCCCTGTTTCACCAGTTGCGGCCGGGTGTCCCTGCTCATGTGGCAGTGGAGCAGAGGGAGGGTGATGGGTCCTTGCTTGCGCACGCTTCAGGATCATAGTGGCCAGGGACAGGAGAGCTGCCGACCCATGCACAGACTCTGCCCCTCCCCAGCATCATCACCCAGCATAGGCCTTGCCGGCCCTTGCCATCCCCTTGGCCCACCACGGCAAGATGGCGGAGCGGCTCGTCTCAGCATCTCTGTTTAAAAGACTGTGCTTTAACCCCCACCAGGATGATGGCTTCAGCCCAAGAAAGTTAGCAAAGAATTCTTGGGAAGCGGCTGTTGCTGCGAAAATAAAGTATCCATTATTGCTAAGGAACTTTTTTTCATCTTTGAGAGGAAAACACATACCACATGATTTCCAAAAAGGAGCTGGTCTGGTTTACAAATACAGTACATTAATAGCTTTGTAAACATTTATTCAGTATGACAGCTGACTGCAACATGTGGCATTAATTAGAAGACTCAGCAATGTAGCATATTAAGAGCTAAGTTAAATCTGAATTAGCTGGGTTTGTTGAGACTAAACACCCGTGGGGGAAGTCCTCGGATCTAATACATTATGACTCACTTGACACGGGAGACCCACAGGCCCGATTCCCAATACACTGGGGGGCCCTTATTCATACTCCATCTCCACACAAGAGCTGCAAACTCTCAAGATACCATAGATCAGAGGGTGTTGATGTTGGGATGTTGCGACAGAATGGGGCGCGCGAGTCCCTGGCTCCCAGCTCCCCGAACCTTTCTAAGTAGGGACTGAACGGAGAGAGCATGGGCTCGCTTCTCCTTTCCAGACACACGAAGAAGAGCACAGACAGGAAGGGAAAAGATTTCACATTCCCCTGGGCTTAAGGATCTTGCTCAACACTCCCACGCGGTCACCTTCCCAGGCATGGGTGACACAGCTTCTACAGTGTATGCCATCAAGAGCTTTTGGCTGACGGTGCGGCAGCCTGGGGTGCTCTGTGTCACCGGTGCCACGAGGCACTGGCTGGCTTTGAAGTCAGCCAACAGCTTGTGTCATAGCTCAGGGAATCCAGGCACCTTTTGGCTCTCTGCTGTCAACTTTCAAGACTGTGTGCTTAGGAGCCGCAGCACAGGCCCACGAAGATAGGGCAGCTCCTCCGCGAACTGGTCCTATGTCTTAGGGTTGGCACTGCTGACCTTCTGCCCCTCACTTGCCTCACCTGACACAGCAGTGAGAAATACTTGCTTTGGTCTCCTTGCAAAGTTGTCACCAGGACTATTACAACTGGCAAAGCACTGTGAAACGCATGAAACGCACCACGTGAGCAATACCAACGTTGGTGGGTTGTGACCGTAGCTGCGACAGCCTGAGCTGAGGCCAGGCAGCTTGCAGCAGCCACGCTGGCCAAACACCATCCATTAGGTTATTTCTACCTTTCAGACCCAGCTCTTGTGTCATTCGCATTATGTCAAACCAGGGCAGCTCGCTGACAGCCGGTGAATTTACATCAGAGCACAACTGCTTGAATTCCAGGAAGACCAGAAGCAAGTTCTCAGTCTCAGATCAAAGCAAGTCCTAGTTGAGATTATGTAGTTGGGTCAAGATGATGGAGCAGCACAGCCCAGTCTCAGTATAGTCGCAAATATACCAAACCCCACTGGCATGAAACGGGGGTGCAGATATACAGGCAATTGTATACAGTGATGAACACTTGGGACGAATGCAAGGCAAACCAACTTGGTTTGCATTCAAGCTGTTGCAAGATGGTGGTTTAAGACACTGAGGCCCCTCAATAGTCCTCTCTTCCCTCCCACGAGGTGTCAGCAGAACAGGACATGAAGTCACACCTCAGCCCTTCCAGCAGGCAGGGGGTTCCAAACTTCAAACTAGAGCTGGGAATTGAAGCAACTGCAGCAGTGGTGCCCCAACCCCCTGTAAAGCAACCAGGGAAGTGTGGGCTGGGGATATCTTAATTGTTAAGGGGTTTTTAGTCCATAAGCAATGCCTAGACAATTTAGCCCATAAACAAAAATAGGGTCTGGTCACACTTGGCTAGTGCCACAGGATACCGCTGGCCCCAAACCCCCAGCTTCTTGGTTCACAGGGACAGATGATGAAGGCAAGAACAACAGCAGGCAATCTGGTACTTCACCAGCAATGTCTGATTTGATTTGGCAGTCCTACCTAGGGACAAACATTGAGCAATGGAGCTACGAAACATTCAGAGGCGGTCTATTTTCACCTTACGGCATCAAAGCAAACTTTTCTTGCCCTGTACCCCTTACTGTGGATGCTGAGAAGTTTATTTGATGATAAGCACATATGAGAGCACCTCCAGAGGTGCTGAGTTCTCACAACCCCTGTCGATTAAAGCCCTTGTTATTAGAGATGGATAAACCTTCTCAAAAGCAATGTTAATATCCGTGGCAGTTCCAGCTTCCCAGATACAGTATTACTAATGCTAATTGCCAAAAGCAAATACAATAAATCTCTGCACAGATTCATCTTCTTCATTATCCTGGATTGGATCCTACCACTCTCATCCAAGTCTCCCCCTGCCCTCCATCCCTTCACACACAATTTTATCCACCACAGATCTGCCAAATGGAGAGTAAAACTACTAATGTGTGACACAGACAGCTATTTCTATAATTTAAGCCTCCTTGTTCTTATTAATGTTGCATCAAGGTATGCTCTCCACTGGCCTGCAACAGTTGCTTTTGAAATAGGTCGCCAATAAAAGTGAAAAGCAGAGGACAAGAAAACAAGAGATGCATTTATTACCAAATAAATCGTATCCCGGTGTTTCTGTTATAACGTTTGTTTTAACTGGAAATAATAGAGACCGCTGGTCAAAAGTTGAATGTTTATGTGGCAAAAATTTCTGAGATACCTAGATTTCAAATAACTGGCTTGGTTTCAAATTGGCCCAAACCATCAGACTTTGGGGGATGAAAACTAATGAAAATAGTTTGTTGTGATCCCCTTCCCCCTGCCTTCTCAATAAGAACTGGCTGTCTAATTTCCACTCCAGCATTTCAACTGGGGCTCAGATCTTTCATCCTCTATAATATAAATAATGTGTAGTATAATGGGAGGCAGAATTAAGTCAAGAGGAAGCTTTTCAACTTCACCAAAAAGAAACATTTTGGTATGTTCTAAATTTTTCCCCAATAGAATAAATTCTCATAGGAAACTAAAAAAAAAAGAAATAATCTTAACAGCTGTAACATTAGCTATTAGGACTAAGAAACATCAATGGTAATTCTCTTTGTATGGCAGTTTCAAAACTATCTAGGTCTCATACACGAATAAAGTCTTTTCTAAAGTAAAACAAACCAGAATTGCCAACTCGCGACTTTAACACGAATCTCTGGATATCTGATATTTATTTAAAGGCCCCAGCTCCAGGAAACAAGCAATTACATGAGAGTCTCAGCACTCATTAGAAGAAAAAAAAGAAATTAAAAGAAGCAAGTTTCCTTGCTGTTGCAAGGAAAATCTTGAAAGTATGACCCAAATATATCCCAAATGTACAAAATCCAGAAGCCAAATAAATAGACTTCTTATGTATTAAATCTTATCGGCTTTTGATGCCCAGCCCTTGACTCTGGAGCATTTGACATTAGCAGAAATGATGACTGAATTTTAATATGGCCCTTCAGATCACTTTCCTGCCCCTCCTCTTACTCTTTTTACCAGTACTTCTACAGAAACTGAGATCTAAAGTGCAATTCCCTTTGGAAGGTATGTTTGGAAATCCAGTAATTTCCCCACGTTCTTTCTGAAACAAAGAAAATAAATTTAAGAGCATGATGAGAACGAAGCTGATTTCAATGTACAGTCCAACCTATCACCCCTACGTCTGAAGAATAAACTGTTTTTCAACACTTCAGCCACAGTACTGAAGAACAAAGCTCCCAGCAGCAATCACATCTCTAATAACAGCCTTTGCACAAGCCTTCTCCATCAGGGATCTGAACTCAAGGCCTGCAGAATCAACAGGACAGCAGCCACACGGGATCATTATCTTCCCTTGGAAAGAAAAAGGCAGCTCTGGTGACCCATGCAAGTACGTGGTGAGGGGGTGGTCAGGCAGTAGGTATGTCTGTTTATGCCAGTAAATCCACCCCAAAACAGGCTGGGGGATTCTTCTCATCCCAACAAAGCCAGCAGAAACAAAGCAGTTGAATCAGGCCCTAAAAGTAGCCATTTCCCTTGGCCATATAAGAGAGTTTAAAATGCATATCTCTCTATCTCTGAGCAGATGTACAGCACATTTAAGGTGTAATTTCCATGCTCATGTACTCGGAGAAGAAGTCTTCTGTGATGCCCAAAGTTAAGGAGGATGAATCCCTCAGTCCTTCGAGATGTGTGTGGGTCCATCTCTCTGGTAAGTCTGGAAGCTGGTATCTACCCTGTTGCTGAGTCTGGGTAAAATTAAAAGATCTCAAAGTGACTACAAGGCTCATACAAACTGACAAGTGGGAAAGGACAGGATATGAGAACCCATTTGTTTCCCCCCATAATAATATTCAATATCCAAAGCTCAAGTGGTGCCACTGAAATACTGTGGAGGGAGAAAGTTGCATACAGAAAACAAAGGAAAATGTATAGAATGTGTATATATGGCCATGTACACATGTACACACAGATTATCACCTGTCATATTATCAGGTGATTCCAGATGCTGGGACTTTAAACAAAGGAATAACACTGCAAAGTTTACAGCAACACTTATAGCGAGATCCTCTCTTTATTGAGTGATACTAAGGGTGGTATTTGCCAAGCCTGCTTTAGTTTTACTCTTTCAGTCATGGAGAGCATGTCAATGCTTTAGAGCGTTGCCAGTACAGCCAGAACCTCATTCAAGTTCGTCATCTTTCACCAGGACCGTTGTGCTATGAATATTCCCGCGGCGTGAGCACTGTCGTGCCAGCACTAAGAGAACTTGGGACAAGTTCACATGCGTGTGTGCCGCACATTCATTCAATATATCCGTGTCCTGGGAGGGGAGCAAGTTCTGGGCGCAGAGCTATTCTAACAACTCCTACATGTGGGAGTGAATATTCTCTACTTAAATATCCCCATATGCCCACACAGCCATCTCCCTTCCCGTTGAGGAAGGGACTTCAATAAAGCTTGAGCAACGCCTTTACCAGCCACCAAGCCCATTACAGTACTGGTCCATCGCCCTGGTTTCCCATGAAATCCAGCAATTTCGAAGGCTGACCAGTTCCCCAAGCTCTGCCTGCTGGTAGCGCTAAGTATGAACCACCAACCAGTATAACACAAAGGTTGTCCTTCCTATAGAAGCACAACTCCCACTCCTCTGCTCCAAGAGGTAATAGATTCAATATTTTCTGTTTTGATGGTCTTTAACACTGCAGTGTGATTCTAACGATAGGAGCCAGAAAAATGCTACAATTGCAGAAGACTCGAAACCTAGAGAGTCAGAAGGTCTGGTTCTATTCTTCAATTTAACACCAGGGTGTAACTTCAGGCAAGCCTGGGTTCCTTTTTCATTCTTTGATTGTTTTCACTGTAAGCTCTTTGGGGCAGGAACTGTGTCCCATTGTGTTGTTACAGGGTGTAGAACAATGGGCCCCTGACCTCAGCTAGAGAATCAAGAGATTACGAGAATTATTTAGAGGAAATCTGCGGTTAAACAAGGAATTGGAATCAGACCTCAAGTCCCTGTCAAGTGCCAGTACCAGATGACTATCCTTTTTTACCCTTCATTTTAAGAAATCATAATCCCCATTTATTGTTGTCCAACATTTGCCATTTTTCACACGTCTGCTTGCCTGCCCAACATCTAAGAGCCTCCGCCTTCCCCCGGCTCTGCTGCCATGCTGGGTCAGAGCCTCTTGCCTCGACAGCGGCGGCGCTGGCACCACGGCTCGTTCTGCTTCTGATAAAAAGGGTATCTGGGGAAGGAAGAAGCAGAAGGAAATCAAAAGGAAACGCAAGGGCTCACTGTGTTTGTGTGTGCGCATGGGATTCTTCAGCTGTACATCGGAAATTAATTCCAGCCAGGGTGAACTCTGTGTGGTCTCACTAGCCATCCAAGTCAAACTTCAGTTCACCCTGGCTGCCAAGCAGAGTTGTGGAAGAGAAAAAGGTTCAAGACAACGTGGAAAAGGAACAAAGAAGCCAAAAAGAGTAAGCCGGTGGTATTTTCCTCCAAGGTTTTCTTTCCCCCCCTCTCCTCCCTCCCCTCTTTTTGCCCTTTTTTTTTTTTTTTTTTAAACAAACCACCTGGATTTTAAGATCTCCAGAATCCCATTAAAGGGCTTTTACTCCTTCATGAATTGGAGGCATCTGATGAAAAGGGGTAAGGGGAGAGAAGTGTGTCTGCTTGCGGGAGAGGGGCAAATAATGGGGCATGGGAGACCTTAATTTCTCCTGTCTCCCCTGCCGGTAATAGGGCTGGATGTAAACACTGTTCTGGTGAATGTTGGAGAGTGATTACAGGAGAGCTGAGGAAGGAGGAAACATTTTGAAACCACAAGTAGGAAAGCAGTTCTTTGATGGAGGGTTAGCAATTTCTTTTTTCTCCATGCCCTCCTCCCGTGCAGAGCAGCCCCCCTCTCCCTCTGCCTTCCACCTTCTGTAAACACGGTGGCAGAAATTAGATGCAGGCCAATCTGTTAGGCATTTGAAGGCAAAGCAGGCTCAGCACTCACTCCCTAAGATACAAAAGAAGAAGCTAATAATGCTGTAATGAGCCTTTTGGGCTCTGTCATGGAGTCAGCCATCCTGGGCAGCGTGCAAGGATCCAGAGAGGAGGGAAGACACAAACTCCTGGGATGGAGAAACATCCCGGAGCAGGATGAATGTTCAGGAACTGAAAATGTGTGTTCTCAGCAGGCATGGCTTGGGCACCAAAGTGCAAACAGCAGCTCCAAGGTGTCCATCTACAGAGATGATCTGAGCAGAGCAGACCTGAGGTTCATCTGGGCTAAAAAGTGCTTATGGGGAACATTCCCATGCCCTAAACACCCTGGTGTGTTCTGGAGTCAGGTACTCAGTTCTGGCCTGGGTAAATCAATTACTTGGCTCTGCTTTGGCTTCCCTTATGAGGAAAAATGGGGGTGATTACTCCTCTGGCAAGACCTTGTGTTCAGCGGCTGGGAAGAGCTGGGCATTGCTCATCAGGCTCAGTGTGGATGTGCAGTTCTGGAATAAACCACCCATGGGTGCCACCCCTCAATGTAAACAAGTGAGCCATCCGTCCTCCCACACAGCATTTCTCTGTTCCTAAATTCTGGGGGTGTTTTTGCAATTCCCATCTATGTTCATGGGGAAGGACAGAGAGAACAGGAAACAGTCTGGCTGCACAAAGGCCGTACCAGATTTAGGGCAAAACACCCCACCTCAGCCCCGTCAGTCCCACGGGGCTGGCTCATTGATGCGCTCTGGGCCACGCTCCTCCAGAGCAGAGCTGGCAGGCGCTCAGTGTGTATCCTAAAGTCAGTTTTTGCTTTCTAGCATGCACCACAGAGCAGAGTTTTTCCTCCATGAGCCAAGTCCATTCCTGGCAAAGAGCAGTGATTTTACAAGATCAGGGATGAATTCAACCTTCAGGTTGTTACTAAACCACTCCAGACACTTTAGTGGGAGTTTAATACCCCCATTCTAAAAGACCCCGCAGGTACTGGGCATCTTACTATCCTAGCCTCCATCCAAATTTTTATCATGGATCTCAGATGGTGATTCAGCTCTAATCAGTTTTTAACGGAATATACTCTTTAGCTAGAAGGTATTGTAATGGTCCTTTAATTAAATCTCCTGCTTAATACATCCATTGCCCCGACACCTAATACTTCTGGCCCGAGGCTTGTAGAGTTTTCTTGAACGACAGCACCACCACCAAAGTCTCCATTTAAACAACTGTAAAAGATGAAGAGTATACACACATCCTGTACTAAATTCTCATGGTTTACAAGCTGGAATAAATATACCCGACAGCTCTACTGCATGTGCAGAGCAATATCTATAAAACATCGTTATATTCCTATTGTTTAGTCATGGGAATTTGCTTAACTGATATATTAAAAAATACAAGGCAGCCCAAAACCTGCTTATATGCAGGTGCTGAGCAGTCTTTTGTTAGCTCTTCTTCCATGCAAGAATGTATCAACTACAGGAACTGACCAAGACAGAAAGAACACAAAAACAAATACGGGAAGTCCTTCAGATGAGGAGAGACACCCAGCCACTGCTCACCCTTCACACTGTTTTCTCTCTCTAGCACCCTTCTTATGCTCCTCAGTCCATAAACCTGTGACGGTTTGATTCTGGGCTATAATTAGAGACTTTCAACTGTAGTGCAGCTCAACCCCTCTTTTGTGATCGTGACAGCTCCAGAGTTCAGTGCTGCCTTTGGGTGTCTGCCACCCCATCAATAAATTAGCTACCATAAAAAAAGAAAAAAAAAAAAATCATTCTCAAACAGCTTCTGAGCCTTTGCTTCGGTTTTTATCTCTAGGAAGGTGTCTCATCTGTTATAAGCTTGGCAACGACCTGAGGCTGATGAAGAAGCACGATTCTACACTGAGAGTTGCCAACTTATTTTCCCCTACCTTCCAGTCCTCTACCCCCTTCCTCCTCTGCCTAGGTCAGATATCTCTGTTTCTTTGAGCAAGAGAGAAATAAAAGGGATGGACAGCTAGGCAGCTACTTCTTCCCGCCCCTGCCCAGTCTACCTATTTCTGCTGTCTGAAAGGTAGGAAAGGCTACTAAAAGCCTTATGTTTAGCTATTCTCTTCTCCCTACAGCCCAAATTGACAGTTTTTAAAGGAGCAAACTCCCTGTTGTGTATAACTGAGGGCAGATGAGCCCACAAGCCACTAACGTGCAAAAATGGGACAAAGAGACTTGCATCAGCCCCTAGCAGGACAGGCAACACTTCCTAGTCACCCCCAGATCTCATCTACTACACTCCTACTCTACAAAAATTCTCAGTCCACACCTGCCTGGGACCAAGACTCAGGTCCCAAGGGCTGCAAATGTAATCTGAACCTTCCCCACCACCAATACCAGAAGAATCATATCAGTGGATACCATGGAATGGTTTGGGTTGGAGGGAATTCAAAGCCTATCTAGTTCCAAATCCCCTGCCATGGGCAGGGACACCCCCACCAGTCCAGGGTGTCCCAAGTCCCATCCAACCTGGCCTTGAACCTGCCAGGGATCCAGGGGCAGCCCCAGCTTCTCTGGGCACCTTGGGCACCCTGTACCAGGGCCTTCCCACCCTCCAAAGGAAGGATTTCTTCCAAATATCTCATCTAAATTTGCCCTCCTTCAGATGAAGGCCATTCCCCCTTGTTCTGTCACTCCCTGCCCTTGTCACCAGTCATCCTCCAGGTTTACCATTATAGAATCCTCTTTCAGACAGTAAACCAGATAGGTCATGGCTCTCCATCACTAGACATTCTCCCATCAATCTGATCTCACAAGAAGAGCCGGGACCAGTTTCAAGAAATTTAACCTTTCAAAGGAGTTTGGGACCTTCTTTTCCTCACCTCTACCCCTTGAAAATGGGATTTCCCACACTGGGAACCACCAGCCCCATATACCCAAGTCTTCCTTGCATCCTGGTCAGGCAGAGCAAAGGTGCAGGGAAGCAGCACTCTAGCAGGCAGCAAATAAAAAGACAGACACACAGGCAGAGGCAAATGCTGCCACGCAGAGCAGACCACAAAGCACGATGCACAGCAGGACAAACCCCACTGTACTATCAGAGCATCGTAAACTGGGAGTTGCTCAATACCATGCCCCTTTAAAGCTGCAATGTGCTGCAGCCCCGTCATGTCATCACCCTGACACCAGAGCACAGTCCTGGAGAGAGATGGTCTCTCTCCACTCGAGGTTCCTCCTCCGCAGCAGTGGAGCTGGCCCAGGAGCCAGCAGGAAGTTTGCTGTCCTTGCTACCACAGGTACCAGAGTGTTATCACCCTCCATCACGTCACACTGATTTACCTTTTCCTCTGTCCAAAGTTGGCACATGGTCTAATGCCACTCTTGTTAATGAACAATCACGATTTAGCCATAAAACAATAAACGGCGTCATGAACTCATTAGACATTAACAACACACTGAAGTTCAAGCACGTTCCCTCCACCAGAATATTACAGGGAGTGCTTATCATTTGGGGAAGGCTGAGCTGTGGGTTTCTGGGAGGGTTCAAATGTCCATCAGTGGAAGAGGAGGGTGGGAGGCAGAGTAACTGGAGATGATCAATCTCAAGAAGGCAATAACTGAAAACTTAAGATATGAAAGCACATTAGTTCCCACAAACAGCTTCGGATTAAACCCAAGCACAGTTATAGCCAAGGTGCTGTAAAGGCGTGATGTTATTACTTCCAAGGGATGCCATTAAAACTCTGTTTACAAACCTAATGTGCCAGGGAATGGGTCAAGGAAAGAATTATTAGCAACAAAGCTATTTGATCTCTTTTATGATCCAATGACTCATATCACTCCATACACTAGAAGGTGAATAATGAAAACCTCAAGCCTGTTGATTTATGCATGTGTCCAGAATCCTGTGTTCTTTAACCTCAGATGCCCTCTTAAGTGTGATTCATCCTAAATCAAATGGAAGATCGGGTGCTATCATCCACACTCTCTCCTCCCACTCACTAATTGAAATGGTGATTGACATCCTAGTAGAATAAAATACCAGTGCCCAGTGATGGATGGCCAGGGCAGAGGACAGGGTCAAGATACAGGACTTGCAGATATAACTCTATCCTCCTAACCATATGGGATGGTCCCAGTTTCACCTCACGCTCCCTCTGGAATGCTAGAGGCACAGTCACTGAATAATTTAGGCTGGAAGGGACCTCTGGAGGTCATTTGGCCATCTGGACACACTTTAGTGGGCAGATCTGAGTGGATATAAGATCCTTTCTTTTCACGACACACTCATTACTACAGCTTCACCAAAGGCATGTAACTATGACCCAAACTTCTCCAGAAATTGCATCAGAAAAAAACCCAGAGTCCAAATGTGTCAATACTTCACAAAATCCTAACATAAAGCATGTGGGTTTGCCATGGACATCTGCTGCATTATCAGTCAGATCACTCTCCCAGCTTCTTAGCAGCCCACTGCTGAGCAAGTCCAGAGTATCCTGGGTCCCCAGGGTAAGTCCAGAGCAGTTGTCAAAGGCAACTTTCAAGTCCCAACTCATCCCTAATGCTCTGCAATGGTCCAGCTTCTTCCACATGAACTGTCTAGATCGACGGCAACTTTGGAGGTGGATTTAGAGCTGGAGGGGTGTGGGTAGAATCTGAAGAACTTCAGAACATCATTTCAGTGAAAGCAACAAAATCATCAGAAAACCAAGGGAAAAGAATCTTCTTCAGAGCTTTTTGTTTGCTTGTTCATTTTAAAAGCTTGGCACACGTTCTGAACTTCAGGCAAAATCTCTCTTACTCTGCCCAGCACTGTGGGCCTCAGTCTCACTGAACTTCCCAGCTGCTCCTGCAGGCAGCTCAGCATCAGCACTTCACATATCCCATCTCATAGTGCCCAACTAGCCCATAAAGGTATTCTTCCTTGGGAATGGATTTCCCAGGAAACAGTGTGACCTTCACGGATACGGAATAAGGACGCCAATTATTTTTCCCTGTCACTCTCCTGGCCATATGAATTGTTCCAGACATGTTTTGTGAAACCACTTTGGTCAGATGTCTACCCTTCTTCAGAGGGGACCGCCTCACTAAGGGGAAGCACAAGCCGATTTCTTTGAAGAATCTCATTTTCTATGTATATCATTATATAAAAAGCTAAACAGTCAAAATGTCAAGTTTCCCAAATTTTCTTCTTCTCCACTCATCCCCAATATATACAGGACAATTCAAGAAAATTTCCAACCAAAACCATCCTAGGATTCTATAAAGCACTACTGAAACCATCCAAAGGGAACTGAAGGCCTTACATTTTCCAGCACATACGTATTTCCATCCTTCCTCACTTTCTAATAGTTTCACAAGTATCTGGAGGCATGTCCAACCCTGGAGGTTTGGAAGGGTTTCCAAGATGCATGGCACAATGTACTGTGTAACCTGGGCTTTGATCTACTGCTTTTGTTGACTGGCAGAGAAACTGTTGCAGGTCAGTCGTGGTTTTCTGATATGTCCTGCATCATTGTGTCTGTTCTGTCCCTCTGCCACAGTCCTTACAGCTTGGTGACAGGTGTGAAACAGTTTCTGAGACACCCAGAATGATTTCCTTTCGCAGGCTTGAGTTCTTTGCATGACAGACCAACAAAAAACCCCAGATCCATAGGGTTTTGACCCAAGCCCTGGAGTCCATCCAAGATCTAGACCACGGTCATGTTTTTCTTGTGATGGGAGAACGCAATGAATCTCGACATTATGAACATTACACTCTGCGTTACAGTACAAAGTTTTATTGTTATTTTTTCCACTACTGAAGCCAGAAAGAATAAGAAGCTGCGTTGAAGGAGCAAGGCCATGTTGAAACTTCAGCAGATTATTAAGTGAGTTGTGCAACCAACCTGAGAGATCTCTTTTGCTATGCCAGGGTGTATAATTTCCTTTTTCAAACCTGCATTCAGTCCTTGATTTTTTCCCTTTGATAAGAAGCTTTCACAGACAAAAATGTGGATTAGAGAGATGAGAACTTTAATAAACATCACTTTTGAAGAGGGCTCTAACACAGCGGGATTAAGTAATCGGAGTGTACCGACAGATGAGTAACGCTGCTCCACCTTCTATGTTATGCAAAGTTTTTCAGGATTGGAACTAGTCTGCTCCTTCAGTTTTTAAAGTTCTGATCAGGATGCAAAGCATACATGTCCTTGGGTTCATCCCACAATGTTCCATCAGTTCTTTTCAGTGGTCTGTGGGGACAGGACAAGGGGTGATGGCCTCATGTTGGAGCACAAGAAGTTCCACATCAATCTGTGGAAGAACTTCTTCCCGGTGAGGGTGAGGAAGCCCTGGGACAAGCTGTCCAGGGGAATGTGGAGTCTCCTTCTCTGGAGATATTCCAGCCCCGTCTGGACGCTGATCTGTGTGACCAGTCCTGGGGAACCTGCTTTGGCAGGGAGTTGGACTCGATGGGCTCTGGAGGTCCTGTCCAACCCTGACAATTCTGTGAATCTGTGAAATGCTGAAACCAATGTGCTCCCACTCAGACTTCAAATAAATTTACATTTTAGACACCACATTTAAATAATGAGCTAACCTGCATAAATATATTCCCCTACTAACGAAACCATTTTACTAAGCTGGCCAAGTGCTGCCCATGACTTTCAAGGCTGCAGTTGCTGCACCAAGAAGTTTAGGAAACAGTGAATATGGGATGTCAATGAGTTTTTGATTAACACTTCTGCATAGGAATCCTGTATTACAGTTTAGACTGGACTTAGTTGTCGGGAAGAGTCAGTTTTGTTCTGAGGCTTATAGAGAAAAGTTTGCCTTTGTGTCTTGAAAATGAGGCCTACTAGGTCTTGTCTATCCTCAGACCTGGGAAATTAATCACTACTTTCTTGATAATGCCCTTTACAAGCTGGAAAGTCCTCCTAATGCACAGCATAACCCAGTAATTTCCACATTTAGTTAGAACCAAAAGCCATGTAGTTTCAGTTAAGAGCACTGGACACCAGCCTGCTATCTCCATTCTGTTTGGCAGGACCACACATAAACCGGATTTAAATATTTATTTTCACTTCTCCACCGTCTAATGTCAAACTTAACAGCCACATGCAGCAGTTAACAACTGTGCTGGAAGATAGGAGCAAACCCATTGAAAACTGGGGTTTACATTGAACCCATGTACAACACCACTGATCACTGCAAGTCACAAATTATGTCATTTCAGCAGTGCAGAGACTGCCAGCAGAAGGATTAGCAACAACAGTTGTAACGAGCCACTTCATTTTCAAATAACATTTAGAAATTTACAGTGTCTGGAACTGCCATGATTAAATGGATAACAGAGTTGAATACACCGGATACGGATCGCTTCTAATTTTCCACTTCTATCCAGCAAGCCATCATAAACTATCCAAAGTCCTTTGGTCTTCACTTCTCTCACACCAGAATATTTAAACAAAAAAAGATGATCTGTCATTGAAGTTAGAGTAGTGTAAAACCAATGAGAGATAAGAAACTGGCCACAAATTCCCAGACTGAGATGTCCTGTTTCCAATTCTGTCTGCGCTGGGGAGAATGAAGAGAAATACCAGTGAAGTGACACAAACGCGAAAAATTAAACCAGACCTACAGAACATGAATCTGTGACTTCTTCTGATTTAGGGAGCCCATACTCATGTATCCAGCTTCACAAAGTTAATTATTTCCTATTCCCACAAGTAAGGACAGGTCACATACCTCAGGACCAAGACCTCAGACTGAGAGCACAGCTGGTTTAAAAGGGCTGAAACAGAGTAATTGTCTTCAAAGAGCAGAGGTCTGTAGAGAAGTATTGATCTGAAGAGACTTTTTTTCATGGAAATGTCATGACGTTTGTTACATTTCTGCATTATTTACCACAATAAAAAGGTTTGAGTGACTAATCCCTGTGACAAAGTGTTCTGGTAATATTAAATCCATTTTTAAAGTTGGCCTGCAGGACACGGTAAGTTGGGCATTTTATTCCAACTGTGAACAATTCCCTCCACCCTCTCAAACTACAGAGTTTCTGAGGGAGCAGAAATTTCTCTTTGGTATCTTCTGTACTACATATGGTCCCAAGGAGGTCTTTTACGCGAGGTTCTAACGTTTCCTTTGCAGTTTGAGCCACTTAAGCAATTACAATGCTATTGTCTCTTTTTTCCCCTTTCCTTTTCCAATTCCACGCCGAATCTGCGAACGGAGAAATGCCTCGGAATGGGAGTCAGCAATTCAGCTGCCATCCCCTTCCTCAAAAAGCCATCCTCTTTCATCTGTAGCGACACTAAAACTTGAAGTTTAGCTACATTAAGTTTACTACCAACATAGTAGTTTGGGTCAGTTTTAATCCAACCCGCCGACCATAAGCCGTGACCTTCCCCAAACAGGACAGTCCACCTGGAAAAATTAATACTTCTCTCTTTCTTTCCACATTAAAGTAATGACATAAAATAATCAGATGTTGGAATGTGTCTTGGCATGAACAACAAAAACAGGCAGCTAGCTTTATTAGCTGTTTCTCTGGAAGAAAGCTCCAAAGGCCCTATACATATTTACTAATGTGCACTGGGAATGACCTCAGATCTTCCAGGCCAGGCCAGGGCAAAAGCTCCTCTAAACATCTTTATAACTCAAACTTTATACTTTACTTTGTTACTAGCAGGGAAAGATGGAAAAACATTCCCATCGCCTGGGAAATCTGTGGAAAGGGGATGATGTATTACAAATGGGGACTTGGCATAGCAGGGCCTCCCAAGCCGCCTGCCATGGCGCGTGGGGGTTGGTTTTTTTTCAGCTGGGAGCATTTAACGAGCCAAGCTATTTCAGGGACAGGGAACTGCTTGGGATCTGGGCAAACTTTGGCTTGTTCAGCTGGGAGAAGAGAAGGCTCCAGGGCCACCTTAGAGAGGCCTTTCAGTACCTGAAAGGTGCCTATAAGAAAGCTGGGGAGGAACTGTTCCCAAGGGTATGGAGTGATAGGACAAGGGGTAACAGTTTTCAACCTGAAAAGGGGAGATTTAGGTTGGATATTTGGAAAAAATTCTTCACTTTGAGAGTAGTGGATCACTGCCACAGGTTGCCCAGAGAGGTGGTGGAGGCCCCATCCATGATGACATTCAAGGTCAGGCTTGATGGGGCTCTGAGCGACCTGATCTAGCGAAGATGTCCCTGCTCACTGTGTGGGCGTTGGACTAGATAGCCTTTAAAGGTCCCTTCCAACCCAACACACTCTATGATTCTAGGAAATGCCTCTGCTGAACTGGAGGGTTTCATGGTTGCTTCTGGATCTTGGAACTGGCAGGTTTTTTCTGGAGAAAAGTACTTGATACACCCTGCTTTCGGGATAACAAGTATACCCTTGGTGTAAGGTGTTCAATGGCACCTCAGAAAGGGTTCAACTGTCTCTGGCAATAGCTTGATGGCCTGGCTCAGCAGACCCTGCATCACAGAAGGGATCATTCATGTGAAGTTAACTGGAGTTACTAAAGAGTGAGCACATAGACAGAGGAGTACTGTAATCAACATCTCTTGTGGGAGCTGCTAGCCCTGCTTTTTGTCCTGATGAGCATGTCGAGGAGCTAACAGGGGTCCAGACCACCAGGCTCAGGAGCAAAATCTGGATCCCTCAGTATCTGAGCAGAGGGAACTTTATCGTAAACTAGGTCAGGATCACAGGAGGGAGGGATGCAGAAACACTGAAGGAGGAAAGACGGTACATTTGGTTATGGTTCATGTGAGAGGGAAGAGAAAACCTGATCCAAAGGTAAATGGAAGAGCTGGATCACAGTGGACAGAAAGCACAGCAACACAGAGACAGAGCACAGATGAAAGAAAGAGGTATAATACAGACTTAAGAAGCTGAGGACAGCTGAACATTGTGGTCATCTAAATCAATCACCCTGGCCAGGAAAGGTAGATGCCAGCCCTGAAAGAGTCCTGCAAAAGCAATCCTTGCTATTCAGAAGGGATGAGGCAGGGTCTGCTCCTACAACAGCCATCAGAAAACACTGGATCTTGCTCTGTGCTCTCCGACGGAGAATTCCCACAAGAGTTATAGCCCAGTGAGGACTTTAACAGTAATAGACAAGAAGCTGCATTGCTGCTCAAGCCATTCAGGAAAAGAGACTGTCATTTGGGCCTTTCTCTCTGGCTGACCTGGAGTTATTCCTCCATCAGAACTGGGCACCAATGCCACTGCTGCAGCTTGCCTAAAGGACTGAGGCCATCACAACAGCAGACAGCTAACAGCCATCTGGAAAAGTTTCCAAGCCTACAGTATTCCGTACCACTAGATCTCAAAAATACTTTGCAAAAGCAGTCAGATATTCCTGTCTCCATTATGGGTTGACAAGACTTCGCCCCAGCTTCTCCCAGGTTCACCCCACAGACCTAAGTCCAAGCCCCGATCCCATGTTCTGACCAAAAGAAACATCGCTATCTTCTGCATGAGACAGGCAGTTCGTGTTAAGGTGTATGCTGGCTTGCAGATGGTGGCTCTGGGGTCATGGGATAAAGGGTCATGTAGAAAAAGCAGTTCACTGAAAGACGAAGCCTGAGGAGGGCTTCTGAGATTTCAGACATGCACATAAAACTTTGAAAGCAAAACATTGTACAGCCTGAACCTTAAAAGCTTCTCCCAAAAAACCGCTACTGCCAGGGCCTGAGTGCCTAATGAAAGACTTACACACTGGGAACTCCATTCATTCGATGGTACAACTCGCCGAGATGTCAGTACAAGTAAGAGTGACAAGTCTCACAGTCTCTGGAGGGAGGTTTAGAAGACTTCTCTTTGATGGCTCCTCATAAATGAAGCCTCAAAGTTCCATTTTCTCCCCAATTCTCAGTCTGCTGCATCCACAATATTTAAGAAAAAAATAAATCCAACACTTGCATAAATAAAAATATCAATGGCATCCTGTGTTCTCTCCCACACCCCATTCTTCCTCCCTCCTCTTTCCTCATTGTTTGTTCAACAGGATGTTGGCTTCGCTGCGAGGTACACCAAGCCATCTGTCAAAAACATGGAAACAGTTAACCGCGCGCGCGCACACACACAGAGGCTGGAACGACATGTTACGGAGCCTATTTAAGGTCAGGATCATAGACTGTGCTTTGGGAAAGCAATCCAAGCCCCAAAGCTGCATCTACTTAACCCAAATTATAGCTTTTCCCTTTTTACAGAGGGAATGGCACTTTGCTTAAGTGGTAGCTCATCTGGGATACACCAGAGCTGACAGGACAGCATTCTGGGAAAAGCAGACTCCTCACAGGAAGATCTGCGGAGGAGGTCCTGGGGTTCCTGGTAGATGACAGGTTGGCCATGAGCCAGCAGTCTGCCGCAGGTCAAAGGAGGTGATCCTCCCCCTCTACTCTGTCCTGGTCA
>VZTU01023081.1:904-42281 GCA_013400835.1 Zapornia atra
AGAAACAAAACTGATATTCTTTTTCTCTCACCATACTAAATCCTATTCTGGTCAAGTGACATTTTTCCTTATTACTTTTATCCAACTCAGTACACACCAGCAGTTTAGATTTTAATTTTGTTCATGGTGTGGCTGGGCATAAAAATGCAATTGCACTATCTTACTACTAAACTGATCAGTTGATGGTCACGAATACTCTCCTTAATTTACTTCAAGACTAAATAGTATATATTTCACATCATAATCCAAAGAAGGAATGGGTTGATGGCTGTACTTCCATGTCCTTAAGTGTTGTATGAAGGAGTCAATCACTGTTGAACAGTGATTTCTAGCAACAAGGTCGCAACATTTGTTGATGAGTCATATCTAATTAACTAAAGATGACAATCCAGCTACTTCTGCACATCAGTATTTAAATTTTTACAAAAGTTCAAAGCACAGGACTTAGAAAGTTCGTCTGACTGCCTCCTAAGATTGTATATCATGACTCTTTGTTGCCTCCTTTTTTTCCCCACAAATGTTTCTTCACCAAGTCCAAACCCTATTGAGTCCCTTTGTCTGTAAATCACAAGCAATAGCCAGAATTTTCCAAGGAAGCCAGTGAATTAATATGTTTTGCAAGGAAAAGCCTCTCTGCCTGTGTTTTATTCTCCATGGCAGCACACCTCCATTTTGATATATGGCTCTCTATATAAAATACCTTTAAGTTATTTTCTCTCTAATTCTGCCTTAACAATTGTACTTGGAAGGGTACCAATAAAGTGAAGAACTAAGATGCTTCAACATGTGGTTTAGCAGAGAGATCAGCTATGAAAGGTTGCTGACCAGCCAAATTCTTTCTAAATGCTTATGGCTTAAAAACAGCTTTAGTGGGTATTTTTAAAAAGTTGGAAGTTAATGAGATGTATTCACACTGCATGACCTGTTTATCTGATCTGATAAAGCATTGACATCACGCTGAATTTCAGTAGGAGGTGAGCAGCTAAGGTTCTTTTAAAAATACTTGCCTAAAACATTCCCAACTTCCACCTATATAAAGGAAGAAAAATCATAATTTATGAGAGCAGAGAAAAATTCACTGGAAACTGTATTTAAAGGACTTTCCAGGTGAATCAATACATCACGGGCAAAGATGGAAAAGTGTTGCTAACAGACAACATGGCCATGTATGCTAAATAAGGACAGATGACAAACAAAGACAGGACTTCAATCAAAAAATGTTTTAAAAGAAGAAAAAAAAAAGAACAGCCTTTCTTCACTGAACACCAAGTATCCCATATACTTGCAGCCTGAGATGAAAGATTTTACTCAATGGAGTTCTGTAGTTCCAATTATTTTTCTGCAGCCTGCTGTCTCACTGTCAGTACTGTAAGAAATCCCTTTCCAGCCTTCTTTTGAAGCAAACCATACTTTACTGCTAACCTTTTCTCCACCTCTTCTCTTATTTCCTCTTCTCACTGCTGTTTACATATCCAGCAAGATTCTGAACCCTGACACTTCCCTCTTTCTCCCTCAACAACTTCCCTGCCCTCCAAGTCTGGGAACCTGCCATTTCTGTCTGTCTTTCCCATTTCTGCCTTATTGCCAATGAACTTCATTGTCCCTCTTTGCTATGAAGACATCATCCCACTTTCTCCAGTGTGGCATCTTGCAGCCAAAGCAAGGAAGAACTGCAGAGCTCTGTCTGTTGACAGCATCTCACTGGTGAGAAGCCACTAGTATAACATTAATTTACTTTTAAGGACTACAACCATTTCTAGAAAACTTATTCCCAACTCAATAGATCACACAAGAGGTCAGATGGAACAAGAGGGAAACAAACAGCAACAACAAAAAAAGGTATTGGAAGATACAGCTGACTCCTTGGAAAACTCTATTTTAGCTTGGGTTGTCAGCAACAGGATTAGCATGTGAAGTGAAGGAGGAAGAGAACAGATTTTGCTCTGCTTTCTATACAGTAGCATTAATGCATGTTTTACTTTCTCATCCTTTGTCCTTAATTTTCTTCATTATAGTGAAAGATGTTCAGTGTTTCAGGAATGAAGCTTATTCATAGTATTTCTGCACCTTAAAATTTGATTTCACATCCTGCAATAGTAGTGCACCTTTCTCTGTACTGTTGGCCAGGCTTTAGGCATTTAGCTACAAACATTCCTGATGTTTCTAAGTATACCCTGTTTCTCAGTTGGATTAAGAATTGTACTCAGTAACTCTGTTCTGCACCTGGAGCTGTACTTCTCTGTTTTACTGCTCTACTTAGCAGTATATTAACTTGCTTTTCAAATACCTCCTTCCTCATAACTTTGTTACCCATTGCTGGTGTTCTCTCTGGCCTGATTTTCGATTGTTTGGTTGGAAATCAACTGCCTTCTACCCTTTTGGCTCCTGCTGCACACATACATCATGTAACATCAACACTTTCTTTATTTTATTATCTATCCTGTGCTGGTGAACTCAGATGCATCGTGTCAAGTGCATTGTTTTTAATTTTACTTAGGTTAAATCAGTTCCTCATGAAAACCTTTCTTCAACTTTTCTGTAACAGCGTTTGTTTGACTTGCAGTAAAGCATGGTTTCTTCAATATGACAATATGTACCAAAGCTGGTTTTGTCCCCCCACTGAATAAAACCATGAAACATAAACTAGTCTCAGTTTACCCTATTACTTTAAGGCATAGTATGGTCGTTACAGTTCTGAATGATAGCAACAAGATTAGCATTCCTGTACTCCTAAATAAATTAATTTAGCTTAGCTTTCAAATCACCGAAAACATGTCTTTCCAGGAAATACTAGCTAGATACATGGATTTTTATATTTTTTTTAGTATCTGCAACCTACACTGACTCCCATCAGCCACAGAAGTGCCTCTGTATTAAATGTTTCAAAACCAACGTGATTTTTAAGTACGTTAATGTGATTAATTTTATGTTTTATGTGAATCGTAAAAAGAAACTTCTAAATAAATTTTTTAAAAATTAAACTTATTAAACTTTCAGGGACAATTTATGTCTTGAAGTACAGACCTGATTTTTGTTTGCCCAACATACAGCTGAACTTCTTACTCAAAGCTTTCCAGTAAAGACACAGAAAGGAATATATAAAATACTACACAAGTACTTAGCCACTCACAATTCTGCCCTGAAGGCAGTATATATTAAAGGATTAAAGTAAAATTGTTCTAATACCTCAAGGGAAGGAAGCAATTTGAATTTGCTTTCAGTTTTCAGATTAATTAATTTTTATTTCGTATTACTCAAGTCTGAAAATGTTAAAGAAAAAAATACTTTTTACAGCTGGATACACCACAATAATGATACCAATCAGGGAGGCTCCCAAATTCTGTGTGTCATATGGTACAGAGCTTCTATTGGACAATGAACAGAGATGAGGGAGCATACTCCCTCCAATATTAACTTCTCACCAAGAAAATCCGTCTCTCTTGTTATTTCTGGATTTGAAGTTTGGGGTTAAAAAAGAAATACTTACAGTTTCGTAGGCAGATAACTTGGTGAATCATCTTTACTCCTAATGAGTTCATTGCATTTGTCAATTGTTTGGTAAACAGAAAAAGTGTCTCCAGTGCTATAAAGTACAGCTAAATTCTTGGCAACAAGCCTTCTGGTAGGAGGTCCTGGTGAATTGTTTAATAAAGAAGTCAATTGCTCAACCAGTTTCTTCTGGTTTTCCCTTATATCAGTCTGGAAATAAAATCAGCAACCAGTTAAATTTCAGTTACATTTAAAATTTAGTTAAGGATAATTGATGTAAATTCTCTTTACTTTTCATTAGTACCATTCTGATACTCTGATATTCTCAATTTAAAATTAGCATTTTGTTACATCCTTCTACTTAAAGAACAGCCATTTCAAATGTGATTATTATTTATTTTTTTAAAGTTCACAATTTTTCAGAGCAAAATTATTTCTCATAGCATTTCGGAAGTATTTTTCCTAGGACTCTTGTATAGTTATAGCTTGCTAAAACAAAATTGCCATTCCTTGATTCTGTTGTGCCTGTTTTAAAATACTATTTGTAGAAATACAGTAATTTAAGCAGTAAAGAAGAACAGCAGAATTTCAAGAAGTTGAGCATTACAAAGCAAAGAACTTCCCTTAAAATAATAATCTATTTTAGTCTTATCTAAATTTTAAAATGTTCTTTACAAAATAAATGTATTTCATTTACATATTTTAACACATAACTTTCAATCAGCATTATCTAGGTGGGTTTACTGTTAAATATAGAATCATAGAATCACAGGGGTTGGAAGGGACCCCGAAAGAACACAGGGTCCAAACCCCGTGCCAAAGCAGGCTCCCTAGCTCATACTGCACAGGTCGGCGTCCAGACAGGGCTGGAGTATCTCCAGAGAAGGAGACTCCACCACCTCCCTGGGCAGCCTGTCCCAGGGCTCTGTCACCCTCACTGTGAAAAAGTTCTTCCGCATGTTGGTGCGGAACTTCCTGTGCTCCAATTTGCAGCCATTGCCCCTTGTCCTGTCCCCACAGACCACTGAAAAGGAGCTGGCCAATTCCCCCTGCATCCCATGCTTAAGATATTTATAAACATTAATAAGGTCCCCCTTAGTCTTCTTTTCTCAAGGCTGAACACTCCCAGCTCACTCGGCCTTTCCTCACTGGGGAGATGCTCCAGGCCCTTAATCATCTTTGTAGCCGTCTGCTGGACTCTCTCCATATGCTACTTAATACACACTAACCAGCTAACCAAACTATTGGACAGTTGGCTAGAAACATGATTAGGAAAATAAAAACCAAAGTTGTTACATTCTTGCTTGCGAGTGAACTACCAAAAATTGTGCCATGCTAGGTGGAAGCATGACTGTCACTCTTCTTCCTGGGCCTGCAAAAGCTTGCAGTAATTATCTGAGTGTAAAAATAAATACATTTTTTTTAATTATTTAATGCTTATTTATCAAATTCCTTTGTATTACTTGAAGGGCTGTGACCAAAAACTTGTAACATTTAGAAAGTTACTGCAAACACTTAACATACTTTCATTGCGTGTACGTAAAAGACACAAAGCAAATGAAATCAAATACTGCTAGTAGTTCCTAAACAAAGAAACAAAAAAGGCAGGGAGAAACGGCTCTATAATGGACTTTTCTTCTCAAGTCTCATTATACTTACTTTGCTAGTCACTGGTAAAAGTTTTTCCAAAAACTGTAACCATTCAAAAATGAACTCTGCTTTTTGAAATTCACCAAGCTGGTTATACGCTTCTTCATTAAGTAGTAAACTATGAGCTAACTCCATTCCTTCCAATTCTCCTCAGATTTCTCCTCAAATACCATGGAATATTAAAGAAAAAACAAACCAAAACAACAAACTATCAGAACTGTGGTAATCAGTCAGGTTTTCTTCCCCATTAATATGTGGTGACTGAATCAGAAGATAAAACACCTAAACAGAAGAAGAAAATAATTACTAGTTAGACCACAATCATATTATATCCATGCTTGGCTTGTTAAAACTAAACTTTCAAAGGAAAACTTAAAATGAAATTAAAAAAAAATATACAGTAGTTTTGTTTAGGTGGTTTTAGTAATACCTAATGGTTTTGGAGATGAGATATTGGTTTTGATGTGATATAAGAATTAAATATACTTCAGAAAAATCAGAGGAGTTCTCACTTAGTCACTATTTTTTCCCCAACTTGCTTTGTGTGAAGTGAGGTTTACTACTACTTCCTCATGCATATGTCTGAAAGCTATGATCAACTGGCCACAAGCACTGACTTTGGTGATTTAGAATTAAGTGCAGCAATAGCAGTAACCTACACCTAGCAAACTCATGTTAATTATATTCACAAATAAAAACGTTAACATCTTATTCAAACACTTTATGTATTCTCAAGTCACAAAGAAAAAACAGAAATTCATTGTTCAAGAAACCTCTAAGTCTGTCTTTTAAAAAAAAACAAACCAAAACAAAACCCACTCCAGAAAAAGGTATGTTTTAAAACCTCATAGTTCAAAAGTTACATTTTACTTATGTCTCCTGGATTATTTTGGGAATTTCCACATTGTCAATAGGCATAACTAGAAGCAAACCAAAATGAAAAATACTTCTCATGGCAATTTTTTTTCCTACTATTTAAATGCCAAAAATAAACTGTAAAATACAACATTTTGTAGGCTTTGAAAACAAAAAATAGTCAAGGAGATTCTGGTAAAATTATCCTTTCCAGAGGTCACTGAGACTGCTAATCACACTTTTTTTTCCTATGCAGTAACAATATTATAGTGTAAAATGATCCACCAAACAGTAAATGGGAAATACAAAGCAATGGTAAATAATTTAGTACTTGAGTTGTCATCAAATGCAGAGCAGAAGGTTACCTTTACTACTTTCTACCTATTTTTAATGTAAAATTTACTCACAGAGGAAATTAGTCACATCTAATTTACTATAATGAACTGTCACTTAAAATCTGCCTGAAAAAACAGCAGCTTGACAAGACACTGTAAAATGACAGAGATAAAATATGCATACTTAAGTACACCTACATATATTTAATCTGCCTAGTTACACAGATGTTCACAATCTACCAGTTATTCATAGAACACTCAGAAAACTTAGCTCTATCCTCACATTGTTTGAAACATTAAAAAAAGTAGGATTAGGTGTTTCATTGAATATTTGCACAGAGTTTCATCACTGCTCAGCATGAAAATTACATGTACAGGTGACAAGCCTTGCTTTTTTCCTCACCCAAGGACTGTCCCAATGTCTAGTATATCTAAATCCCCTACTACCACAGCAACTGCCTCAACTTGCATAGAGAACTGGGGATTACAACTCATACCTGTTTTCCCCAACTGAAAAGATCACAGATGGTTGTCACATGTTGGCACTTAACCTACCTAGCAGATGATTTCTCCTTATTGTAAATACTGTCTCTCTGCTGCTCCAGGTTCTTGGATAAAGGATGTAAAGAGCTCAATATTCTAGAAAAAGGAAAATCAAAAAATCAAATTTTACATTTGAAATAAAATTTTTTAAAGCATGGGAAATACAAATTTCTGTTCTACAAAAAAGAAAAGCAAGCCCACCAAATAATTCCAAAGCCTTGTATACAAACAAATTTATCAGGTCATCAAAAAGCACTGAACTGAAGCTCCACAAATATTATCTGTGTGTAAGTTCAATTTGAATTGGGCAGACCCATCATATTCACCATACAATTTGATTCATTTCACTACTGAAACTACCTTTCTTATTTGTTTTGTTAACTATTAATTCTAAAACAACCAAAAAAGTAAGCTCAGGCAGCATAATACAGTAATTATTTTCTAGAAAGATATTTTTGGCACCCTCATCAGCCCTATATTACTTTAATATATCTGAAAAAAGCATAAGTGGAATATATTTATTACATTAATCTGCAATACTATAATGAACGGCCATGTTTATGACTTAATAAGGACAACACAAGAGCATTCATGTCTAAATCAACAACCAACGGTGACTGAAATAGCTGAAATATTAATGTACAATTCTACGGATAGAAAAATGCACGAGGATTATCAATCCATTCTCCTAGATCCCAGACAGAATTTTAATATTAGAATCAATAGGCAAAAACATTTCCTTTTAAACCTCATTCCACTTGAACTTACTCTGGCAGGACATGAAATACAGGCTGCATGCTATTTTAAAAGTAATCACTTTGCAACCAGTCTTTAAAAGAATGTTGAGAACAAATTAAAAGTACAGACAGATTGCAAAGTAATCTAAATTTCTTTCAGCCTGGGGAACCAGGGTTCAGCCTGGTGAAGAGAATGCTCAGGAGGACATAACAGCAGCATTCACAAGAAAGTATTGCTAAGAAGATGAAAACAGGTCCTTTACTTAAGTGTATGGGAGGGTATAATACCAGAAGTATCATAAATTGAAATGGAGTAGGTTCCAATTGGGTAGGAGAAAAAAAGGGTTCTCCCTGCAAGGGTTATGGGACAGATGCTGAGAGGCTGCAGAATACACTTGAGGGTTTCTAAGCCCAGACTGGACAAATCCCTTAAGCAACCTGGTCTGAACTCAGTTAACCCTTCTTTGAGCAAAAGGCTGGACAAAAAGACCTCCTAGAGCTTCTTCCAATCTGGACTACTCTACATTTTATATACTACTCTGCCCATAACTTCCACTGGCAACATTCATTTTTCTGTCAATATTAGTCAAAGCTAGAAGTTTATTTTGTTGCACTGAAGTTGTTATTGTAACATTGCTATATTTGACACTTCTACTGTATAAGCACATATTTGCAAAAATCAGCCACAAATATTATTTTTTTTTAAGGATTTGCATAGTCTAAATCAAAAAAGAAAAATGTTATGGTGTAGTTGCTGCTAACATGGCTAGAAATGCTAGCATTTCTCAGAGACACGTCTCTATCCATTCTGAATCAGAGAGGCTGATTGTTCATGATGCAAGATTTAATTTTGTAGAAACTGAGAACTAGCCACCCACCAAAAAAATCAGAGACTTGATTTTTCCAGTGGTGGCCAACAATCAAACCTTGGTTCCACAAAGCTACACACAAAACAGTACGCTCTCCATCTGTCAAAAAAAAAAACAACAAAAAAACACATATCCCAAACACTTACTGAGACATAAGTTGTAAGCCTGCACACCAGAGACACTTATGAAGCTTCAAAAATGGTGATAAGAAGAGCACAGGCATACAAACTTGTGAGAAGAAAGGCAAGAATGCAGGGAATCAAGTTTTTACTGCAGCATATTGGTTTTCAGCCACAAAAGGCACAGTACTTAGGAGGCTATGCAAAACAGAACACAAGCACAGAATGTGGGGAGACAAGCTGGGTTTGATTAATATTAAATATGCCCTTGTTACACATACGAGGTGTTAATAAGCAATTTCTAAGTGCAGAAGGAAACATCCAACCTAAACACATACCACCCAGATATGGGTGCAACTCCCCTCTAATCAGAGGCGCAGGGCAAGCACGATGAAGGACTGAACATTACCCCAGCCACTACTGGTTATTACAGTCTCCTCTCACTCACTAGTAAACAGATACAAGTTAAGCATGTAAAGATGCATCTTTACATGAAACTCATGTTTAAAATTGTTGAATTATTTGGCAGTCCCTTTACCCTGGTGTTACAATTTTCATCCTTCTCAATCTGAAAAAGACCTCTGGAAAAATTAATGTGAAATTTCACTGAATGAAATGCATACTATGCCATCCACAAAAACTAAAAGGCAAACATGGGTGAAAAAAAAGGTCTGATTTTTCTAGCTAGCATGACACACCATCCTTTTTGTTTTGTTTTTAGATAACTAAAGGAATTACAAGATTCACTTTCCCATCGGTGTTATGAAAGCAGATCAATCAAAAATCCCTTTTTTCATACAAGGTAAGTTTATTTTACACTTACACTACACTACAAAACTGTCACAAAGATTTATTGGACAAGACAGAAATTGCTCCTACTTATTACTGACGAAAAATTTTTCATTTGCTGACTGCCAATTTGGCAAGCAGAAATGTTCAAGACTGATCAGAAAAGAGCTCAGAAAAGCTTTTCAAGCAAGCACTAAATGGAACATGGCCCTGCAAATGGAAAGGAATATAGGCTGAACCAAGTATTAAATAGAAACAACAACTGAGTTTCTAAGGTTCTGGGCAAACAGAAGGGGAAAAAGGGGACCAGTAGTCACCTTTAAAAGAAGAGTGCTAAAAGAGAAGGAAAAAAAAAGTGACAGAGAGAAGTGACCAAACCGGGGTAAGCTGGATCTGAACAGCTAGCTGCCTTTAGCAACTGTCTTTAAAATATGAGAACCAACACATCACCCATGACAAAAGTTATAACAGAGCAAATAGATCTAATAAATGTATCAAGTTTGATCTGAGATAGTTAATCTCCTCAGGCTTTAAAACCTGAGGAAAGCAGTCCACAGACTTATATTTCTTTTATATGGAAGTTTAAGACAAAAATAAACGCACAACAAATGAAAAGCTATGAGCGACAGTGGCTGCTTAATGAAATTTACCTTTCCCCTTCCTTTCACCCCACAGCATATTTTGTCTCTGCATTAGAAACAAAAAAAGTAAAAGAAACCTGCAATAAAGCAGACCCCTAACTGACCTCTCACTAAAAAATTAAGCCTTTAAATTATGACTCATCATTTCAAAGAAGATCAGCACGAGTACTGGAAACTACCACACAGATAAGTATGCACTTACAAATTTAAGATTTCTCACATTTGATCTCTAGTTGTTCCAGCAGGTTGCCTCCCTTTGCTAGGAACAAGTGCTGCTCAAACAGAAACCAGATCAACCTCAATGCTCTCAACATGATACTCAGATGAGTATTTAGTGTGCAACCCAGGTGAGGACCTAGGTCCTTTACATCTACTAAACAGTGTATAAAATACTGTTTGACTTATCTTAATGATAATTATTTATATTTTCTAATTTCACAAGTATTAACATAATTCTGCATTAAATATGATATAAAGCATAAAGATAATAAAAAATGTGGAATCAACTTTGTAACAAAGACTAGTCTAGCAGAGAAGTAAAAAGGACAGTATTCTTCTAAGAAATAATCACTGTTATGCATTGCCAGTAATGAGTAATAGTTAAAAATGAGTAATAGCAATGAATAAGATTTTTTAAATGGCCAGTAATAATTACCAGTGTTTTTGTTAAGAGCTGCATTGGGCTGACTACACAATCACTGTCCACCACAGTGCTGAACAACAGAGCTGAATCATGTTCATTAGCTTCAAGTTGTCCTCTGCATCGCAGAGGTATTTTAACTGACTTCAAATTCATGGAGTTTTTTTCCTCAAAAAGCAAGACTTACCATCATCTAACTAGGGAACCAATACGTGTAAGAGAAAGCCTTCCAGCCTGACATGCTGAGTTCTGTCATCAACAGTTCAGATCAATGTTACTCCTGCAGCACTGTTTTAAAAGTTTAATGGGATGATCGTTACCCATATGCATCTGAACTGACTGCATGGCAAGACAATCGATCCTCACGCCTATGTTAAGCTCTTGCACATACATGCTTAGAGTGCCTCCCAACCACCAACAGAAACTCCTGCCCATCTCCCCTGGGCTTACTTCTGACAAGAGAAACCAAGTATGATACACTTTTTGTCAGCTGGGCCAAAAAAACTCCTTAAAACCCCAGCCAAATCCAGCTACTGGGGAATGAAACACAGACCAAAATCGCATAGTTACAGCGCATTGTTTGCTAGTAGGCAAATATAAGGAGGCACAGAGGTCTGGCAAGCTAAGAAGTGCAGAATCAGACTCCCAGAAAATTGCAATGGAAACCTGATTGTCCTGGGAACAAAGGGCCAAGTTACCTTCAGCTGTAATCTAGCAGGAATTTCTAGCACATGCAGAAATAATCTAACTACAGTGATAGAATCTTAATCATAGAATCTTCTGGGTTGGAAGAGACCCTTTAGATCATTGAGTCCAACCATAATTTGGTAAGAAATAAAGAACCTAAATTGCAGCTCAGATGAGTTTGTAGTTTAGACACTGGAAATATATTGAAGTGGTAATGTTCAACAGCTAGAGAAAGGTATTCATTATTACTCAAAAGATATGGCAGCCTTTGTTTACATATTGACTTCTACAAACTATTACCAATAGTAAGCAAACTCTACCTCAAAATCTTCAGTAAGAGAAGGCAAAACTAAATCAAAGTGTCAGCGTTAAGTATACCACTACACCAGCATCCTTTGTGTGGCAGAATCCTCAGCATCCAGCCAACTTGTGCCTTTCCTTCATATACAGCATGCTTAAATTTTTCACTCAGCAGAGGCACGCAAAGCAGGGGCAGGTTAACTGCTGGTCCCCACATAATACTGACTCTTCTGTAGACGTTTTATGTTCAGCAGTGCTAATCAGTCTTGGCCTCTTATTCAACTGAAAAAACAGCTGAGAATCACCACTTTCATGTCCTTTCAAAGAAAACATTCAAGCAAATTTAGGGCATTTCAGCACCAAGAGAAGGGGAAAAAAAAAGGGAGTGGTATGAAAGAGAAAGTTAACTCCCCTGAAGACTGACTATTTCTTTGGCAGAAGCACTGGTATGTGGAACTCTTGATGAGGTCTATGAAGAGATTATGAAATCACAGCCCAGTCTTTTAATGGATGCACACCACATGATTGAATTTATCAGCGGTTTGTCTCACCAATTTGGACCAAACTACTCCTTGACATCAAACAGATTTGATTGCTTTACATTCAAAATTAACATACTACCATAAGAATGCCAGTATTTTGCCATGTTACGTTACATTGGTCAGCGGTGGGGAAACTTGAAGCCAAGCATGGAGAAGAAGGGACTAACGGAGATGTTCCGCAGCAGATTGCAACAACAGGCCACAAGAGCAAGTCATCACAAGACCACAACCACCACAATGCAGAGCACATGGAAAAAGAATACCAGGCCATGGAGGAGAAGGTCCAAGATTTTAAGACTTGTAAGCAGAACTGTAACTCTTAAGATGAGACTTTCTGAGCACTAGCACGTGAAAAACACACCAGGTAGTAAATCTCACAGTTAAGTGCTTATGTTTTATTGCATCTTCTGTGTTCGGAAGGGATTTAATATCACTCACAAATCAAGCTAGCTCCCTTTTAAAATAAAAATACATATGCAATTGCATCACATGCTTATCCCAGATAGCAAAAAGCAATGAAGAATCTGTTTGACTAAGAGCAACAAAACCCAGCAGATTATTACACAACCATCCACTTCCTCTAACTACTACTGAAGATTTCAGACAAGGACAACTTCCACTTATGTTATATTTCTGTATGCAATTATCCAGCTTGGAAACATGATTCTGAAATCATAGATGTTGAAACAAGACCCCATTCTTTCAGGCTCTCTGCTTGACAGTCTTCTGATTGAAGCAAATTGCCCCAGGAAACCATGCAGCTATTCTACCACTGAATATTTGGTAGCATTTATGCAGGTAATTGTTAAAGACACAATCCCAGTGCTTCTTCATACATTGCACCTTCCATGTAGGTCTTGTCATGTTCACGTAGCATTTCATGCTGTGCTAAAGAACAAATATCACAGAATTCTTGCTGGTTTCTCAGCTATCTTCATCTGTGTTGCAAATCAAAAGGCATGTATTTTGATGTATTGTGGACAATGATGCTCAGACAAAGTACTTGTTAGTCCCACAGGAATAGTTCCAAACAACTGTTTTTCCAAGCAAAAGGCTTATCAAATGTTAATGATTTCCAAATTTCAGAAGAATCATCCCCGATCTGAAAAAGAAACTAAGCTTAAAGGCAACTAATGTCTCAGTGAATCCTTGTTCTGGGCTTGCCTGTTTTAAAAATATTCACACGAAGAATGTGGCCACCCACAACTCTCATACATAACAGTGACAGTGATAAGAACTACAACACAATATACATTTGCTGGAGTGTGAAAGAAATGACAAGGCAATGTCTTCTAGGAATGCTGAATGATTTCTGTGAAGTTTTGAGGACAAAGCTGGACATAACTAGACAAAAAATACCCTGAAAAAAATGTGCTTGGAAATGCAATAGCTGTTTTAGCAATGCAAAGCATTCAAGAAATTTTTAAAAACTCTGATTTTGGAAGACAGGCATTCATTCACTGTGTTAAAAAGTACATAAACTTTGGGTTTTTGTTTCTTATCATCACTTTAATCTTTATCTTGGTGTAAGAAGTACTACTCCAGGAAACCAAGAAACAGCTACATTTGGTTATTGAGAAATACAAACCAGCCATTTCCTGAGCTGCATATGAGCACTGCTGGCATACTCTGTCCCCCCTAGCACCCACAACTCGTCAGTGTAAGTTAGATACATTTCCAAAACTTTCAAATCAAAAGATAAACTTGACTCCACTACAGGGACCTCACAATATTACCTTATTTTCAGGAAACCTGGCAAACTGCATACAAATAATTAACCAATGTTTCCAATAGTTAGAAAACAGTATCATATCTGGAAATCTGATTCTGACAAAGTGAGTTTAAAAGATTCCTCTCTCCTNTAATTTTTCTTCCCCCCCCCCCCCCAAAAAAAAAAAACCCAACCAACAACACAACTTTGACTGGCCACACTCCTGGTGTGATACCAAGACAAGGGCGCAAAAATGCTGAATCCAGTTAAGCTCAGCATAAAACCAAAGGATTTTTTTGCTGAAGATACCCTGAAATCCTGGGGAAGTATAATTATTTTTCCTGAAAACCATTATGGCTAGCATTGTATGAGCTTAACTAATAGTCTGACCAAATCTCAACTGCACTGAAATACACCAACACAGAAATTTAGCAGCAGAAGTCCTCACAGGTGCAGACTCTGCAGGAGGCTTGTTTGGCAGATCAGAGACCATCACCCAGGCATAAATAAATCACTAACATACCTCACCACGAGGGTTGATTCTCTATGTATTTTAAATGGCTGTTCCCTAAATAAAATGCCAAAACGGCTTAAAAAAAAAAAGTTTGTGGGTTTTTTGTTTTGGTTTTTTTAAGGTTCTGCTTCTTTAAAACTGTAAAAAATGCAAGGGTAAGAGCTGAATGGAACAAACATCCCACAATCTGAAAATGTTTTAGTGAGAAGGCGTTTCTATCCTCCTGCCTCATTAGGATGTTCTGAATTTTAAAACAGATTATCCTGCATTGACTAACAACATTTTTTACTTGTTGGGATACAACATCATTAACTAGTCGGTAATCTGGATATTTTACTGACAATAAAAACAATATTCAAGAATCAGCACGCGTTTTCAAATTATTGCTTGGCTTACTGCAACATTAAACTGGCTTCCTCCTTCCCCCCACCTCCTCTTCATTGTGTCAAACCATCAGGAAAAGGAAAGGAAACCCAAACTTCATGGAGCATACAGCCAGAAGTAATCTATCTCAATTGTTATTTCATACATGAGTTGAAAACTTTACACATCATGTAGCAAAATACCAAAGCACACAACGTAGCTTGACTATTTCTGAAGACAGAAAATATTTCTGGCATATGAGTCTAAAAGGTTTGGTACACTTCATGGTTATAACCATAAGCAATTATTTCTACTAAATCAACACCCAACCTTCAAGAAACATCACAAATAATGAATCCAAACTTCAAAAAATATCAAATTTCATTTATAAAAGCACAAAGCTAAACTCCATTTAGCATTTTACTGGCTGGTCAGAAGCTTTCCCTTGCAGAACTGACAAAGCAAGAGAAGTAACTAAGGTACTGCTAAATGAAACAATACCTCGAGTTGGGGTACCTACAGTCATTTCATCAGATAGGGGATCACACTTTTGTGCACAGGTGGTACAAGAAGTGAGCAAGCTATTGGGCATTGATTGGCAACTACACACTCCTTACAGGCCACAAGCGAGGGGACAGGGGGAGAAGATGAGCCATTCAATAAAACAACAGATAGCTAAAGTTTGCCAAGAAGCAAACTTGTATTGGTATCGAGAATTACCCATAGCTCGGCTCAGGATACTCCAGATCCAGGCCTGGAGTTTGGTTGCCCTGCCTGTGGCAGGGGGGGTTGGAGCTCTATGATCTTTGGGGTCCCTTCCAACCCAGACCATTCTATGATTTTATGATCTCTGCCTTCCTCTCATCTCAATAAACTTTACTCTTACTTTACTAAACTTATGATGTCTATTACTCCTTCCCACTTCCAAAACGTCAACCTAGTGCACCTTCATAGGGTTTGCACTCCTGTGGAAAGTTCTTACCAGTTATACGGTGAGGACTTGCTCGCTGACATAACCGGACAGCCAGGAATTCAAGGTGCAATAACATTTCTGCATCCTAGACTTCCCAACGCTCCTTCCCTCCCACAAAATATTCTTCATTAAAATGATTTATTTCTTTAAAAGATAAAAACAGCCCCTAAAAAGCATGCACACTCACTGCAAGCAGGCGCCAGATCCGTCCCTGCAGTGCTGAGATCCGCACCGACCCGGATCAGGCAAACCTTCGCCCACTCCGCACCTCACCCCTGCTCACCCCAAACGCGGCGCGCGGTCGCCCTCCCGCCCCTCCCCGTGATACCCAGGCGGCGCGGCGGGACACCCTCGGACAGCACCACGCGACTCTCCGGCTCACTTCGGTTCGCCTCTCCTCGCCCCGCCAAGAAGACCTTGCTCCGCTCCCCTCACGCCGGCGTACGGGACGGGCTCTGCGGAGGGAGCCCGGGAGCCGCGCGGCCGCCGGCTTCTGTGCCTCAGCCACCCATCCGCCCAGGCGGCTCCGAGGGTGATCGAGCACTTTCCAGGAGCAGGCCTCGAGCAGCCCCAGACCCTCAGCGAGCTCCCCGACTCCTCTCGGCTCTTCTGCCTGCCTTCACACAACTCCTCGCCCCATGCCGAGCCCAGCCATCCGCTCCCTTCCTCCCGGCGCAGGGGGGCTGGTCCCGCGTTGTCTTAGGGTCATCCCTCCTCTGTGCCTCCGTGTCCCCCCTCCGGGCCTTCGTACCCTTGCCCAGGCGGCCACCGAAGCACCCCGAGCCCCCTTCCTCGCCCTCCCGGACAGCCGCTCCCTGCCTGCCCCGGCGGCTGAAGGTACAGGACCGGCGCCCTCCGCCCCTCCCCGCCTGCGTGCGGTACCTGTCTGGCACGGCTCGGCCTGCCGCAAGGCTCCCGCGTCGCTCTGTGGGGCGGCGGCGGCGCTGCGGGGCTCGGCTCCCTCTGTCCGTCCNCCGGGCCGCCACCGCTGCCGCCCGCCGGCGGCGGAGGGCGGGGAGGGAGGAGGGCGCCGCCGTTGCTCAGGGCTGTGCAATCGGGCCCGGAGCCATCGAGCGCCCGGGGTGGCCGGCGCGGGCTTCAGCGCTTCAAGAGGGCGAGGGCGGCAGGGGATAGCACGGAGCCCCGAGGAGGAGGCAGACGGAAGACGCAACGCAGCGGCAAGGTATTGGGGTGCCGGAGTCACCACCTCAGGGGTTGCTCCGTGGCTGTGGCTCCTGGAGCCGCGCGGCGGAGAACGAAGTCCACGCTGCTCCCGCTCGCTGCAGGGGCGTGAGGGAGGCGTAGCCGGGAGCTAGCGCTCTCCCACCGAAAACCGCAACAAAAAAACCTCTTAGTGATTGTTCTTTGTGGGTTTGTCCCTTTTTTTTTAAAGGAAGCAATGTTTTAATAAGGCGTCTGAGTTGGCAGTGCTGAGGTTCATAGCTAGTGCTGATCAGAGTGTGTTGAGACTTCTGATCACCCCACAGGCGCCCATACGCAGTTTCTGGAGAAGGCCCCTGGCACTACACCAGTACAGTAATTGAAACTTCCCATTTATGTTATTAACTGTTTGTCAAACTCAGCATTTGCAAAAGGTCTTAGACTTGAGTTTCACCAGTGTAAGCTTTGAACCCAAACGGATATGGGATCCCAAGTCACCGAGTCATTCAGTGCTTTACTGACAAGGTCAGACATGGGCTCCTCTGGGACTTTCACCTGGTTTTATTTTACTGCATAGGTGCTCCAACTGGAAGAGGTTGCTATGTTGTTGCTAATTACTTCTGTCCTTTAAAATCTTCATAAGCAAATTCACTAGTCACGAGAAAATTTGTATCAGGGATTTTCTTCTCTGAATTATGTCATCAGTGTTTAAGCTCTTTCCTAATAAGGAGGAAACATATGTCTTTCAACACATATATATTTCAGTTCAAAAATAAACAACCACTAATCTTATTATAGTTCTACAGTGAATTCCCAGCCATGCCTGGATTGGTTTTCCATTCTACTAACTCCCTAACAGAGCAAACTGGAAGACAGGCATCAGGTCTGGTTTCAGCTGGTTAGTTTGGTGGGATTGAGGTGTTCTGTTTTAATTGTGACCTTAGCTGCTGCTACAAAGTTGATAAAGAAACAATGCCGTCTGGAATTAAAGACTGGTTTTGACTATACAACGAATCTTAAAGATGATCTGTTGACTTCTTCTTCGCACAGGGTGATACTGGCTAGACCTCTGAATGGAAAACTAAGATTCCTCTCCACAAACTGGGTTTGAAGTGGTGCAAACCATCGTGGGGAGGGAATAATGCCTGGGATGCATAAATGTAGCAGCCAAACCCCTGTCTAGTCCTTACATAAGCTCATAAATTAATCTTCAAATAGGTTCAATATGTAAAGTGTACGTACAGCGTAATCCTCTGTGAACATCTGTATGCAGTCACGTAGATGATACCACTGAGGAATATTTCAAAGAGTGCACACAGAGCTGCCTGATGACATTTTGCTATAGATGCCAAGAGCACCAAGCTGCATTACCGTATATGGATACTGGTTTCATTTTTACTAAATCGCCTGTGATAAAGAAACATGAGCACTGATGCAATGACCTTTTGCAAAAAAATTCTGCCAATGGATGTGGTAATGAAGAATATATAAATGCCTCATACCTGAGGCAGGAAACTATTTCCATATTGTGTTTCACAGAAATCAACTCTATAAACTCCTGCTGATGCAAAGGTGTTACCCTCTGATATTGAAAATAACGTACACCCCCACAAAAGAGTTATTTGTTCAGTTAACCTCATTTTGATCAGAAGATGAGTCGCTGCTGCTTAACATCAAAGCAGTCTGCCATTCAACTTGAGAGAAAGGTCAACTGAACAGTTTATATTCAATGACTGTTGTTGCTATGATGTTTTCCATAATGAACTCCAGAAAAACAAAAGCTGCTCTGACAGTCCTGAGGTAACAGAAAAAGTGGGTAATGTTTGTGAAAGATTAACCATATTTAGGTCAGGAACAAAACAAAATCTAGAATAACTTTTAGACTATTACTGCTGTTATCATTATTATACCTAGCGTTCACTCTGTTGTGGGCAGAGATGCACTCAAGGTTAGTACCTCAGAATGCTGAATGCCATGTGAGCACAGGGCAAGGCAAAACATCATCAGTAAGAAATACAGCCTTCCCAGTTCTTCACAAGAATGATCTCTCCCAGCCCCCGATAGACGTGATATCAGCTCTAAGTAATGCTGTGTTAATGCTCAACTTGTATCAATCAGTTGGAATAATGAGGGCTACTGACACAAGATGCTCCTTCCATCTCCGGGTACATCACCTTTAGGGTTGCTTTGTGCCAGCAGTGCTTATACGAGGATAAGAATCTGAATTTATTGGATTTCTAGGTAACCTTGACTCTGTAACATGATTTTTTCCCTAAATTGGTCAATAGAGTGTTAACCATGCACTGATCCAAATTAGCATCTACTTCAACAGTAATGTATGCCATATTTATCTTTCCCCTTTTCAATCTGATATAAAAAAATATTTTAATGCAAGTTAGTAGTATTCTGTTCTAAACCAGACAAAAATAGGACAATTAAATGTATTCACCATGTATTAATTCAATTTCCCCTTTCCCCATTAGCTCTGACTGAGCTTCAATAGCAAATTACTTAATAAAATAAGCAACTGGCAAATAATTGCAATGCACAAACCTACTGATTAGTCTGCTCATTAGTTAGTCTATTTTGGTAAAGTGGGTTGACTGATTTAGAGCATGAATCAGTTCTGCCATACAAATTCCAGTCATAGTAGGGTATTTACACAATCACCAATGCCTCTGAGCTAAATATTTTTTTTTACAGCTTTGAATCCTCAGTGACTCTAAAGGAAGAGAAAGGAATGTATTCTTTTGAATTCACTGCGACTACCTATGTGAGAGTAACAATCACAGGACTACGGGCCTGAGTTAAAGTAGATGAAATATCAACAGATAATTACATAGCATTCAAAACCCGATCGCATTATATTTTAAAATCAGTAAGGAGTGTCTTAAGGTTAATTTTAAGGCAGAACATTTTTATTTTTGCAATTATATTATACAGTCAATACAGCCATTTAAGTACAAAGTCAGACTGTTAAGGTCTGATCCTGCGCAGTTATGCCAGCAGCAACTGGCAACTGATGTTTGGCTATAACCTGAATCAGGTTATTCATCTGCCTATAAGTATTCCAACATGCTTATTTCTAGAACTGCTGAAGCCCTTAGCACCACTCAGCATCCATGGCTGTGCACCAGTGCTCCCTGGGTTGAGAGTAAATACACATTTTAATCCCCAAAGTGAAATGCTCAGGTCCCTGGAGCAGCTGCCTTCTGGAGGGATGTAGAATCCAATAGCTTGGTCTGTCCTAGATTTTGCAAAGCCTTGTGAATCTTTCTTACACATCAAAAATAATCTATGGTTTCATGCTTAAATACTGCTAGACTTCTTTTTATTCCCAACACGTTTGCTTTTTGTACTATCGCAAAATACAAAAGCTGAATCCCTGCCAAGCAATTACACAGTCCTGCTGTTATTTTTAATCCTAAAATGTAAATAAAAGTATTATGCATGCCTAGATAATGTTAGATACAGCCACCAAAATGGAAGTGGGAAGTAAAGGGAAATAAGTCCTATCACAACCACAAAAGGTACACCTCAAACAGTTCACCAGATGATTAAATGACCAATCTTCACAGGTAAATATGAATAACATATTTTTGTAATTTTAAAAAATTAAATACCTGAAGAATCCTGGATAATGTATTCCTAGCTGCACATGGAGGAGATCTAGAAATGGATTGCCGACTGAATATCAAGGCTTCCCAAGCATGTTTTGCTCTCACTGTTAATCCAAAACCTGTGTTAGCATTTCTTTTCTGGTGGAGTACATCCGAGTAATAGCCTTAAGCACCTCACTTGTGCATTTTAAATGCATACTGATCTGGTAGGGCATTTATTGTGGCACTTAAACAGGCAAAAACAATTAACGTGAGTAGAAAGCAATCTTCACAGTAACAAGGTACATAAATATGTACGAACTAGAATGGTGTAACAGGAATGCCATTCATTCACTTTTCCATGCCGTCAGGGTCACTACGATTTCAGAAGCAATATGGGATGTTGTTGTGGTGATACCATGCCATTCATTGTGGCGCTCAAAGCGCTCCATGAACATCATCTCAAGTTGTATTTGTGAAGCAGAAGCTAAGGTAGGAGGAAGAGAAAGGTAAACTCCTGTAGCTCCTACAAAGGTGAAGAGAGGTGAGAGTGTACTGCCTTCTGATGTAAAAACAGAGGTGATTCTTTTTGCCTTTAGTAAAAGAGGAAAAAAAGCAGCAGTTTTAAACCTCTCTTCCTCCTGTTTTCACTCTTTTTTTTGTTGTCTCACAGATGGAGAAAGTGGAGCAGAAAATTGCTTTGCCCAAATCCACACACTGGCAGTAACTGAACTAGCGGGCAGCACTGGTTTAAATAGAAAATGTGCGATACATTCATACTATTCAGGCTGGTCTAACTGCTGTTTCTTTTTCTTGTCACGTGTACCATTTACTTTTCAACTGTAATTGCACGGTACTTGTGGTAGCAGGATCTTGTAGGGGTTCCTCAATTTTTAGTTGCCTTCAAGGAACTTCGGGAAAATTAGGAGTAAGAGATACCAAATCCACTAAATTCTTAAGAGAGAGTCTCAAATTTTGGGTGCAGTTTTCCCAAGAAAGAGATTAGGGCAACAGCTGTGATTCTGTTCTCCTCCAGCAATTGTGACCTTGATTCCTAATATAAAATAGCTGGTGGATCTCACGAAGAGTCCAGCCTCACTGTGCTGTGCCATTCACTAAAAGTAATGACAGTCACTGTTTTGCTCGATGCATGGATTTAAGAAGCAACACACTGAAGAAAACTCAATACCCATTTATTAGACAAGACTCGAGACCCAAAGAATTTAAGAAAAAAAGCCAGTCACATAGGGGTTTGGTGGCAGACCTCAGTTAATGCCTGTGGATTTCTGGAGCTCATTTTAGCCCTGGCAGCTTCAGAAGAAAGACATAATGTGTTTGGAGGAGAGCACATAGCAAAGAGGAGGAAGTTAGAGAATAAAAGAACAGATAATAAAAGCTTAAAAGATTCACACCTCCTTCCCCAAAGCAGCTGGCTTCATACCAAAGGTGAGACTGAGGTTCACTAGATTGTAGTTTTAAATAGTAGATGCCTCTGAGGGGTGGAGGTGGAACTGGGTTTGTTCTCAAGAAAGTGCTAAAAAGCAGTGGTTACAAGGGTCCCAATGAAGAAAGAAACTTCCCTGCAGCTTTTGCGGTAAAGGAGATCAGGCGTTGCAGCTGCACCGAAAGACTCTGGTGAAAAACACCAGAAATCCTGGCTAGTGCCCAGCAGCCCATCAAGTAAGTGGGTGCCATTTCAACATGGGAAGCGATGGTCTGCAGCACCTGCTCCACACAAAGGCTTGTTATAGGCAAAAAGAAACCCACCCTATCTGTAAAGCTACACCGAATTAACCACTAGAGTAACTGCATCCTTAGCAGTCTAATCAAAGAATTATTCTTAGTCCAGATCTGATCGTTGCGGAAGAGGAAAGAAATTGTCTAGAAAGTCTCTATAACAATAGTATAGTTAAAATTGTTATGCACGCACTGTCTACACCTTTCCCCATTCTCCTGCTCCCCCTTTCATCTGCATCTGGTTCCTAAGACTGGTGGCTTTCATCTGGTGAAGAAAGACGGGTTGTCTAGCATCCAGAGTCCTGTACCTGCAGAAGTATGATGTTGGTGTTTATGGTTTCTTCTTTCTCTCCGTTTTTCCTCTTTTGGATATGGCTCTCACCAGGGGCTATTTTTATTAAAGTCCTACACTTGGCCTTTTCTTCCCTGGTCTGCAGCTCTGTATGTTGTATTTGATTTCTCTTAGGCACTTGCTCTTTCTTCTCTTTTTTACTGCTAAACCTAGTTTTGTCCAGCTCCAGGGTTGCACATCTTTAACTGACCACTGGCGAGTTGTTTATAACCTCAGGGTCTCCAGTGCCAGCCTGCGCCCCATCCCTTATTGCCCCATTCCTCTACCCCTCTACATTGGACCCAGTGTCTTCAGTTCTCAAGGTTGTTGCTGTTATAACAGGTGCTCATTTCTCTACTCTGGAACACAAGGCAGGAGTCATAAATAAATCGTTCTGCACAAAATAACTACTTCTTATTGAGACCTGTAAAACCTGCAGTTATAGCACGCAAACCAAAAGTAAACCAAACCAGACCTAGTCTCCTGTCATGAGGATAAACTGTTGCTGCAGCTAAATCAAGTCAAACTAAAGCTCCAAGCAGAAAGATTGGACAAAGCACAGGTGATAAGCCTACGTCCTGAGGTCTTACAAACTCAGGACAAAGCCTGTGGGCTGCTACTAGCAACGGCAATATAGTTGCAGCATTGTTATTAGTACTACTGGGCTACACACTGTTCATTACCTTATGATTCCACATTAATATTTCTATGTTGCGTACCGCATGGAGCAGCAGAGGTGTTTCCACAAAGGGTGTGGGAAGGAAGCAGGAATACTGCTGACAAGAAAACAAGCTATTGCACCTGAACTCATTAGTTTCAGGAGCACAGTTCATAGTCCCCGCCTGCTCAGCTTAGACATGCTGGGTGTGTACACTGCAAACAAGGTCGCAAAAACCCAATATAAGAATTACTGGGTGATGGTTGAATTGGAGCAGCATAATGGTGACTCTTGATTTTCTAGTTACTTCAAGGATGCGGGGAAGAGTAAGCACCTTCCAATAGATACTCTCTAAGTATAGAACAGGATAATTATTTGTGGTTTTGCCTAGTCATAGAATAGAAACTATTTAAAGCACTGTCAGGTCATACATTTCAAGCATATATCCATAGCAGAAAAGAACAAGCATTTGGCTTTGAAAAAAGAATTTTAATCAATTTTTTCATCAGTACGGTCCATCATGTTATTCAGAAATGGCTTCCTTCAGTAAATGGATTGTGGATCGATAGTAGATATAAATAAAGCCAGCATTCAACAAGCTGCCAATCGTTAGAGCAGAAGAGGGCAGAAATCAGTATCCCAAGATGAATACACAAACAAATCGGAAATGATAATACAGGAAGATGCCACCTTTTTGCAGAAACTCCTGAGTTCTGCCTTGTCCTGAGAACCACTGAAATATATCTAAGTTTATATGTGTTTTATATGAGTAGGAGATGGGGTCTGGTCTAAACTCAGTTTTTCACTAAGCATTGTCAAGCTCACCCCTCTTAAAACTTGCAGAGTTCTTCAAATATAGAATATAAGACTTGTCAGGCTGCCAAAGATCTTCCTGCAGCCAGGAAAAAGAAACAAAAAAAAAGAAAAGGGAAAAAATGACACCTGCAGACTTTGTATGATACCTCAAAGGATCAATTCTCGAGATACACCGAATAGGCGCAGTTCCTGCAAGGTCAGTGAAAGGTGCTGTTACTCAGCGCTTTTCGGGACTCGGCCTCCAACAGACACAGGAATAAAAAAGGCTTTTTCAAGCACACAGATCATAATGGATGTGTGCTAGTTATTCACATCGGGACAACCTCATTTAAATATCACTAGCAAGAACTTACGACTGCGACTCATATTGTGTCTGTCGTAACTGTTAATTATTAATGAATAAACACGTCATTTGGGACCTAGCTGGTATTTCCAGGCCATTTGTGTGTGTAGCTTTCCAACTGAGACAGTAGGAATTGCCAGGAATTCAACATCCTCAGGTATTTCATAATTATTAACCATACATTATGCTAATCTGAAAAAATCTCATTCCTCTCTTGTCAAAACTATGAGCCTTCTATCTGTTCACAGCGTAGCTTCAGCCTGCAGATTACACGTTCAGTTACAGGGTTTTTAAAAAATGAAGATAAGGACAGAATGTTTGTAACCACTGACCCACAACTGAAGATTGCACAAGCTGACACAATCACTAACCAGGAGGTTTCACATCTTTTCCAGAAGAATTTATTATTTAAATGGAAATTCTGGATAATTACTGCAGACTGTGTTATTGTCTAATTTAATTTTGAACTCTTCTCAATTACCAACTTCAAACCCCACGATGCTGCAGTAAAAGAGAAATTTGACTCACAAGAGGAATGCGCTTGAATCAGGTTTTACTGCCTTACAAGCCCGAATTTCTCATTGTGTCTTCTTAACACCATCTGTTAATAAAATGTTTGTTACAGTACTGCACAGGGGCTCAGCTGGGGATGGGGCCTTACATGTATATAAAAGAAATAGAAGCTCGTCTCTGCCCGGTGGACTCAACAGACAAAAAGCTGGAAGGACGTAACAGGGGCAGAGGCAACAATGAGATGGCAGCATACATCGTACCATTGTTATTTTGCTTTCATATGAATATTTCAGTGCCTTTTCCTGAGGCTCTGTTATGCAAGAATCGAGTAGACAAGACCAAGGTAACAAGGACACAGAGCAAGCTGCAGCGAGCAGCCTATCAAAGCACATCAGAGGAGACTCAGAGTGCAAGCTTCAAGAGAGCAATTCAACAGAACTGCCTCAAATTCAGCTTCGAGATGTGCCTAACTTTTCCTTCCCCATGTAGCCCATGCTCAGTCCTAGCACTACCTGAAGCGTCACACCCCTACACACCCCGGGTGAGGGGGCTGAGCTTCATTTAGTACCTACTAAGAGGTTAAAAATCCTGTGAATTTGTGCTTTCAACACATTTGTTAGCTAGAAAGCATCGCTATCTTAGAGATAGAAAGCAGAAAGACAAAAATTGTCTGACTCAGGACATCTGGGAGCAAATAAATACATCTATACCATGTTTTTTTGAAAAACCCATAACCTTCACTTCCTCAAGTATATTTTACAATAGCTGACACGTAGCATTTTTGTTATTATTTTTAGTAGGAAACATCATTACCCCCTTTTTGCAAATAAAGCCTTCCGAAATTACAACCCTTCATTGGTTGAATCTTCATTATTTTGAGCACACTTCAGATGAGTGGGGACAGGAGACACACACTCACTATCGCAAAGCCGTCTCAGGCATTCTTCTGTGTAGCAGGATTGGCAACACCAGTATGGATGAGCGAAAGTCCTTATTACGCTGTACGTCCCAAACCATATAAGTACGTGATGCTTAGAAATGGGGGGGAAAAAAAAGGAGAAGAATTGCAAGCCTGTATCCAGGTTATAATTTATTTTGTTCAAAATTCAATCAGATGAGTGTAAGGTCCATTTGTATCCAGTTTTAACACCTGCCTGTTTCCATATGTGCCGTGCCTGACGAGGACGTTTGCTTCCGTGCCTTTGGCATTGGCAGCAAGCTCTTTTTCACACAAAGTCACAAACTGAGAATAAAGTTCACGCCCTTTTTCTTTCTCGATGTTTGCATGGTACTGCATCTTTCTTCCCTTCAGTCTCCCACCCAGGGTAGCTTGTGGTATGATTAGGACATTGCCTGGTAAATCAAGAACAGAAACGTACTCGCCGCTTTCATTCTCACTTAATTTCGCATTCAACAGTGTATCCACTGCAAATAAAAATCAAGCAAGAGTCAGTGTAACATCATAAACAAGATTTAACAAGTATTGTGCTGCATGACAAACTATTCAAGCATCAGAAACTGCCTATTAATGAAACAAAACATGGACAGTCAGTAACTACTATTAACCAACTAAGATCTCCAAGTGTTCTCGAGAATGTAAAGGATATTAATATAGTATGTCTAAAGAGGGTTTTTAGAGGAAGCTGCCTGTCATCCTAAACCTGATTCTAGTTGGACACCCCCAAAGGAACCCAGGATCCCATTAGTGACCCTAACCTAATTGCCTGATACTCAAACAGGCAACACGTGCACAACACTACACATTGTAAGCAGTGACACCAACTTCAGCGCATTTTGGAGGTGTTTCTGCCCTGACTGTCTTTTCATTCTGGTCACAGCAGTTTGCAGCAGGACCCAGCACTGATCTGTGCTGAAGCCGCAGCTCAGCAGTGGAGTGAGTGCCCTTCTGCTTTGAGATGTCCAGGAGCCAGCTTGTCTTTTGAGAGAGGGAATGGGCAGGAAGGTCAGAGATGCAACTTGGCCCATAAGCCATAAACTTGCAAATAAAATCAATGCATTTAGTAGCACATTTTCCAATGTCTCTATGACAAATCAAATCATTCCTCAAAAACTTTCTCCTACTCTGTACAAGCTGTGAAGATACTAGTCATGCCTCCAAACTGCTGGTCCCAGCAAGCAGCCTGAAACACTGTCCTTAGATGACCTTTTGCAAAAGCCCTACTATCTGCCAGCAACAGAAAAGGGGCAGTTTCACCTGGACTGCGTGGCATCATGGAGATTCACAGGTGATCCAGTATTACTGACAGAGGAAAGAAGGTAGAAGAAATGAAAGAAGAGTGAAAAGAAAACAAAAAAAACCCAAAAGAATAAACCTCAAACCAAAGAAAGAGGGTGAAGACAGAAATCACTACTATTTGTCCTTATCCACAGCATCTTCTCTGCTTTGACGTAAATGTTAAAGTGCATGTGGAGAAGAGGGAAAGAACTGCAGATACTGCTATTGCCACTTACAAACTGGAAAATTGCACCTGAAATGCCACCAGCGTACACCAGGTCTCTGAAACGAGGTGGGAAGGGCTTCAGTTATCCACCCAACTCCCTCTACTGGCTATAACTGTAAACATCCTGCACCCGCAGTGAGATCAGTGCTAAAATACTTCTCAATCAAGGCCTGGACTACTTGAAAACTGTTCTCTCTACATTCGGTTCTGTGCTGGACTGAACCTGTTCCCGATACATGGAATACGTCAAACTGCAGGAGCAGCCCTTCCTGTTTGCTCTCATGCTATCATCATGGGACCTGATCCTCTCACCGGTTCATCATGAGCAGATGGACAGAGTGAGGGGTAAGGACAACTGCCAAAAGAAACAAGACCGACCAAGCCGTTCTTTCAGCCAGGTGACTATTTGGAATGCTATCTGATGGCTTTTTGACTTCTTGTCCAAATGGTTGCTGCCTTCCCTGCCTGTACTGCTTTTCTTCTTTTTCAAACAACTCAAGAATTTATAAGGAATGTGTCATACCGATTTTTGGAACAAGATCCTCATCAGCACCTTTGAAGAAGCATATGTAGATAACGAGCCCCCTCTGGATCTATGAAAGATTACAAAAACTATTGTGAATGTTTCTCATTGTCCACCATGCACACTTACCATTAAAACCAGTACAAACAATGATAAAACTACACAACTAAAAAGCTTCAGAGAGTAGTTTCAGTCATTTAGTATAGCTTCAGACATCAAGTTCACACACCACGCTAAGGAAGCTTATGAGATGCACACTTAGGATTTGCACAATGCTTCTACATACAAATCAGGCCAATTTATTAGCTCCACGTGAAGCCAAATTCAGTCAGAATGTACAACATACAGTTTTAACACGGGCCAGGTGACAAAATGCATTAGTCTACTTAAACCCAGCATAGGAAATAATGTAAGCTTTTTTCCTATCCTATCAAAGATACAGATAAAAATAATTTTCAGCATAACTTTTATTTCCAATTATGAATTGTTGCAAACACCACAGGACTTGTCAGTGAACTGAATTATATTTTAACGTTAAAAGCAATCGAGTACAGGATAATTATAAAAAAACACAGTGTCTGTTAATTAAAGGCTTAAACCAAAAACTGTGAAGTTGTTCAGAATATTATAAAGTTGCTCCAAACAGTATCTATCAGTTTGGGTGAAATCTTTTTTTGTGAAATGGGACCTTTCCCCTGACTCGTACAGAAGATGCCACTTCTTATTGTTCAGAGAGACTGCTTGTGAGAAGTATCTATTTGAGGGAAGAATAAAGCCTGTGCTGAGGAGAAAGCACCAGGCAACTCTTGTGTAGCTATTCTGCCCTCTTGGTTAGTGGCAGAAGAAATGTGTGTGCCACAGCCTGTGTTTTTTATTAAGATAAACTGAATGGATCTACAGCCGACAGCAATTATGTCTCATGCACAAGTATACCCGAATGGGTTAACTTCTTCAGGGAAAAGGCAGCAGCATACAATATTCACAGGCAGCTGGTATCTAAAAAACCTCTCACCACTGCTTTGGCAAAAAAAAAGTGTCCTTGTGTGTTTTGTTAGAAGAAAAAAATGTATCTCAGTTTATGAAATGCCACCTAAGAGATGCTTAAAGAGATTGGGGCAGGGAGGAGTCATTAATATTGATGTTATCAACGCAAAAGCGTAAGAAATGCGAACAGTTTCTTAAAGACACCTTCCCCCCCCCCTCCTCCTTTTCTTTAAAAGATAAAGGTTTTTGCTGAAGAAAACTTAGCTATACACATGAGGTTTTCTCCCTTTGCTATCTTGGCGATTAAACAAAATGCCCAAGGCAATGACTGAGGAGAGCTGTGCCCTCTCAGCTGCTTTTACTAGCAACTAACTTCTGGAAAAAGAGAACACTTTTTGTAGCCAAAACATCACATGCTGAGATCTTTCAAAAGCTCTAAATGGCTCCTTTCAAATCTCATTTTGACCACTGCAGAATATCGTACAGGTTCTCCAATGACTGGCATATTCCATAAACACCATAAGAAATTTGATGGCCCAAACCTCAAATGACATTCCATCTGCTGGAATGAAGGAGGGAAATACAGACTGCCAAAGTCTACATCTCCTTGCATGTTCAGCTAAATATTCATTCCAGAAACAGACCAGCATCAGGATATTAATAGAGAACAACAATGAACAACATATACCTACTCATAACAATGCCTGTGATACAATAGGCCAAATGCATTTCCACTGTATACAACTGACCGCTGCATTAGACATAAGTGACTCCAGTATAGAGCACACATCAGAGAAGATCATGGTAATGCTGAGACTTGTGACAGTGTTTTTATATGATCTCACATATAGAAGCAACAATATTCTGCAAGCAGCTCGTTCAAAAAGACCGAAGGTCGATAAAGTGACATCTGCAAGTCCTAAGGCTGGATAGCTAAAGATTAAATAAAAACATTCATCATTTTTCCAGCCTCTCTCATGACTTGATGCCTGATTTTTGAATATACTCTATATAACAAGATGAGACAGATATATTCATGGAAATTCAAGGGAGAGGAGGTTAAATGATTAAAAAAAATTAACTCAGAGACAAGTTAAAGTTGCTAGGGGATACTTCTATTTATACTGCAAGTCTATGATCTTCCAGAACACTTTTCAACCATGGTATAGTTGAAAACTCTTCAACCATTTGCAAGCTGAAACTTACCATTTCAACTATGACTGAAAACTGTGGTTGAACACTATTTTCAGCACATGTGCCACCATGTCTCAATCTCATTATGTCTTACTGTTTCATTCTTTTTTTTTTTTTGGTTGAATAGAAGAGGTACCCTGGTTTTAGCAGACATAGAGGTAATTTTCTTCCTAGCAGCTGGTGCAGTGCTGTGGTTTGGATTTAGGACGAGAATAATGTTGTTAACACACGAGTGTTTTTAGCTGCTGCCAAGCAGTCAGGGACTTCTCAGCTTCTCATGCTGGTCTGCGAACGAGACGTGGGTGGGTGCCCAAGAAGTTTGGAGGGGACACAGCCCCGCCAGCTGACCCAGACTGGCTAAAGGGATATTCTATACCATATGACATCATGCTCCGTATAGAACTGGGGTGTGGGCCTGGAGGCAGTTTGGCTTGGGAACTCTCTGAGTTTGGGTGGTAAGCAATTCTCCTGTGCATCACTTGTTTTGTATATTCTTATATTGTTGTTCCTGATGTTAGTATTATTATTGCCATCATAGTAATCTTCCTTTTCTGTCCTATTAAATGCTATCTCAACCCTCAAGTTTTACGTTATTTTGAGGACAGGGAGCCAACAGCAGTGTGATTGTTTCAGTTGCCTGCTGGGTTCAACCACGACAAGATGTGAAATTGAATGCAATCTCAAGAGCTAACCTAATAGTAATGCATGCCAGTCCTCTGACCTTACATCAGTTGTCTCAGATGACCTAAGACTTGTGCTTGTTGCCAAGGAATGTGCAAACCTTATGAACCAAAGCAAAACCAGTGCCATTACTGAAGGTCCTCTGCAACTTATCAAAGGCTAGTTGGCTGCCTTCAGAGCTATATTTAATGCAGGAAAAGTCAAGCAAAATAACAGAAATAAGCAGGTCACAATTCAACATGCTGATGTGCAAACAGCCATGGCAAGGAACTTACGTAGTGACAGGCAGGCAGTTGGGCAGGGAAACTGTGCTCTGTGTGGATTTGCTGTTATCAGTAAAATGCCTACATAAATGAAGCAGCAAAGCATGTTACTTTGCAACGCTGGCATTTATTATACAACTGTCTTAAGTAATCATCAGACCGGGCAGCCTGCATCATGAAGGGCTGAAGTACCCAGCCCCTAAGGCCATAAAGCCAGCCTTAGCAATGCTGACTCCAAATACTTTTTTAGCTCTTTTGCAGGAAAACAAGTAACTAAACCATCCCTCTTGCTCCTCACTAAATACATTCACCTGAATTTTGTAAGATGCCATTAACAAAACCCAAATACATTCTGCAAAACATTACCTCGACGCTACCTTTTTCTAACTCTTTTTTTTTCCTCTCAGAAAAATGTAATGCAGCTGACAATGAAAACTAAGACACTCTGTAACCCTTAGGAAGCCAGTTTGTGAAAATAACTTAGTTTTTTTGTTGACATTTCTGTCTCAAGTTCAGATTTGCTACTCCATGAGAAGATATCTTCGTATTTCATACATTCAGCTGCAGCAAAGAGAGATTACATCATCTGCCACAGCTCACAGAACAAGTCTGTGCCTGGTACTTTGCACTTTGCTCTCTTGACCAGAAGACAAATCAAGGGAAATAAGATAAGGGAGAGACAGTTTTCACTGCATGAATTGAAGGCACTTACTCTTTTAACTGAATATTCATTTTATGTTTCTTTTCTCCCATACACTACATGTCACCTTATTATTTCTCCCCTGCATTTAAAAGGAGAATTCCTTTTTGCCCTCTGAAGTACTTTGCTCTATACATAAACACATTATGGATACTATCTAACCAACATTTCTCCATCCCATATCCCCAGTAATCCTTGACAGGCCAGAAAAATTAAATCATAAAAGCACAGTTAAGAGCAGTGATTCATGTACAGATAAAAAGTACACTCCTAACCCTTTTCTGGATAAAGAACATCAGCTCTGAAGTTCCTAAAGTATCCGCAGGGGTCTCTTAAAGCTGAGAAGCTATTCCAAGCCACCTATAGAATGTGCTATTTATAGGATACTAGAAATTTCTCAAGGTGACAACCTACCTTTAAGTTGTTACAGATCACAAGGAACACGAAGCTTTATGTAAATATCAGCTGGTGAGGACTGTATTTTTTATTTTTGCATTGCCACATATATATAGGAAGTAACAGTACCCCACCAGAAAACATCAGCAGCAAGGATTCCTTCCAATGACCTCTAATGTAGCCATACTAAAGAAACGATGAACTTCCCATTGTTTTTTGCTGTACAGTGACTAGTTATTGTTACAACAGATTTCTTCTAAAAAGACTCAGGTATTCAGGGAAGACTCCTACGTACTGATTACAAGTACCAGTTGTGTTCATGTCTGAAAAATATCTGCTGCTGAGATAGCCCAAATCTCCTGCAGATTCCTTTAGTGCAGTCTACTACTTTCCCAGTGATTTTTGTTAAGCCATTGAAACCTTCGAAAACAGTATAACTTCCTTGTAACAATTAGTCATGGTATCTCTAAACCATAACATATGCTTCTTTTCAGATAGTTTAAGACAGCCAGCAAAATGACATTTCAGCTTATATTTACTAGATCTCCATTTACTTCTGAGATTAGCAAGATAGAAACAGGGTATTTCTCTTAGTGTTATTTTATGCTGTGCTGAGCAACTTCCACTATAATTAACCTTACACCGGGAGGCTAATAATGCAAGGCACACAGATGCACTTCAGCCAAACACCGTATCCGTGAGATGACACGCATTTTATTTGAGCAAAATGCTCTGGTTTCCCAGGCCATGCTGCAGAAATTAGGTCTTAGGGATCCACCTGCCTCTTCCAAACAAGCAGAGAAACATTCTAAGAACCACATGAAAGTCAATCAGCAGAAAACACCTAGGGACAGGCTTTTAAAAATACCTCTCTTCAGCTTTGTTGAATGAACTCACAAGCCCTTTAAACATACTAGAACTTTGTAAAAGTTATGCAAGTAGAGGTCTTTCTAAAAGACAAACCTCCAAAACCCAAGGGCTAAATAGCTGACATCTGTACAGATGAGTTATCCTAGCGTAGGTAGTACAGAAACAGCGGCAGCTATAGCAGGACAGCGCATCCCAAAGGGCAGCCTTCATACTTTGGTACGTAGCCCTGGGCTGTATGCATAGCACATTGCCCAAAGAGCCTAAAGACTTACCCAGAGAAGACTATGGGAGGAAAACGGGGAAATGACAACGTTTCCCTAAAGCTGTGTGGTGGTCTACATCCTAAATTTATTTTTCTCTTAGTGGTCTGGGAAAAAAACTGAATCAGAGGTACTGCTGCTGCAGTCTCAGTGCTCCACCCAGCCTTTTGTTCTCCTGGCATACAGGCACACATGAGGTATAAAGGGAAATCCATGCAACACCTCTGCGAAAAGGTATTTAAGAAAGGGCAGATAACGCTAAGGAGGAAACAAGGCCTTAAGTTACAAGGGAAGGAGTTGCTCTCTGGTGGAGCAGCTGTGCTCCTGAAGGGACTGCAGCCTGTGGGGAACTGTGCTGGAGAACAGGGAGAGTGAGAAGGAGCAACAGAAAGTGCTCTGCATCGGCCCCAGCCTCCTCTGTTGCTCATGGCCTTGCTGAAGGGACAGGGGGTAAGGAAGGGGCTCTGCAGTAGAAACTAGGAAGGGAACAGGAGAGGTGTCTGAAGTGAGCTTAGCCTGGAAAAGGAGGTGTGCTTTTCTCGAGCTTGTAAGTCTTAGGGGTGGGGTGTTTGTTTTCTCAATACCCACACCACTAAGTGCTTATGCTAACTATCAACAATTTAACTTAAATTCCCTATACCAAGGCTATTGTGCCTGTGACCAGAACTGGTGTTTTCCCTGACTTTACTATGACCCACTGGTTTCCCTGTTCCTGTTGTTCCTCTTCCCCCTCCCGGCCGGGGTGGAGAAGCGGCTGGATGGGGCCGTAGCTACCGGCCGGGGCCAGCCCCACCACCCGCGGGGGCTTCCACCGCGGCCGGCTCCCTGAAGGGCCAACCTGAGCAGCGACCGGCTCCCGCTTCGGGAGACAAACGTAGGCAGCCCCTCAAAGCGCGGGCTGTGCCGCGGGAACTGTTGACCGGACCACGCGTGGGAAAGGACGGCGGTTTCGCTCTGCTACCGCCGGGCCGCGCTTTCTAAAGGCGGCCGCACTACGGCCCCAGCGAGCGCACCCTCCCTCGACCCCCGCGTTTTCCTGCCGCCCACGCCGCAGCGGCCCCGGACCCGACGCGTCCCGCTCGGCCGAGGGAAGAAGGGGCGATATCGAGGGGGAGGCGGCCCGCGGCAGACGTTACCTCCACCCACTCGGCCTCGGAGCCGTGCTCGGGCGGCTTCACCTGCAGCCGGGCAGACACGCACTGCTGCAGGAAGACCCGAGCCAGCACCGGCCGTGCCGCCGCCATAGCGGGCCCTTGCGGGGGCAGGAAGGGCGCCGTGCTTGGGCCGCGGGTGACGCCTTTCCGCCGCCGCAGGCTGGTCGCGCCGGTGCCCGGTGGGGCTACGTACCCCATCCCCGGCACAGAAGCAGCCTCCGTGCCCCAAGGAGCCCACAGGTTATAGGCCGAGATCGCAGGCGGCTGGAAGGGCGGACGGACAGCCGGGGCGCCGCCGCCGCTCTGCGAACCAGGCCTGGAACCGGCGCCAAGGGAGGGTGGCAACGGGGTCTGCAGGACGGCACCCACTTTGCAGATAGTTAAAAGGAGCTGGTTTGACGTGCAAGCGGTAAAGTCGTGGCTAAAAATGCAAGAGAAAATCAGCAGAGACTATATAGCTTTTGCGGAAGGTACAACAGGGTCTGTGATCTGTCAAGAGCCTCTGAGGAGGGGGCAGACAGTGAGGATACAATCTTTAGAACGGAGTTAACAAGGTATTTTTACAACTTACCGATGCCCTACAGCTAGCAGGACACAGGATTTTGCTTCCCTCCCCAGAGGGATCTGGACAGGCTGGAGAGCTGGGCTGTAGCCAATGGCATGAGGTTCAACAAGAGCAAATGCCGAGTCCTGCACTTTGGCCACAATAACCCCAGGCAGCGCTATAGGCTTGGGGCGGAGTGGCTGGAGGACTGTGTGGAGGAAATGGACCTGGGGGTACTGATTGATGCACGGCTGAACATGAGCCGACAGTGTGCGCAGGTGGCCAAGAAGGCCAACGGCATCCTGGCTTGCATCAAAAATAGTGTTACTAGTACGAACAGGGAGGTAATTGTCCCCCTGTACTCAGCACTTGTGAGGACGCATCTCGAGTACTGTGTCCAGTTTTGGGCCCCTCATTACAGGAAAGACATTGAGGCCCTGGAACGCGTTCAGAGGAGGGCTACTAAGCTGGTGAGGGGTCTGGAACACAGGCCTTACGAGGAGCGGCTGAGGGAGCTGNGGAGAGTGTTTAGTGGGAGCTAGTAGTAATAGGTGAATGGTTGGACTGGATGATCTTTTAGGTCTTTTCCAACCTTGATAATTCTGTGATTCTGTGATTTTTTTGATGAGAAATGAAAAACCTGCTTGTCTTCTGCTGGGGAAATATCGCGTGCTTGGGGTAAGGGTACTCTGCTGTGCCGTTCCTGCATCGAAGTGAAACATAATTGTTAATCTGAATAGTCTGTCCCTTATTTACAAACGGACAGTGTTTGCGTTTCAGGTGACTGAGGCGAACCGATCAGGTTGAAGCATTTCTCTCCAATGATACAGCTTTGAAGCAGAGGGAACAAAAAAGAAGAGCAGTTAAAAGGAATCTGGATAGCTAGGGATCAAAATCGTGATCTGGAAAAAGCGCCTAGCTCTGAAAGAAGCTTCCCTACTGTTAGAAATGCCAATGGTCCTAAGAAAGAACTCGCGGTAGACACATGAGTGAAGCAGTAATTTATTATACGCTCTTGCAAGAGCGGGTGACCCAATAAAGTAGGCACACTTTTGGTCAGAGCTTGTAGCATTTTTATACCATATGCCCGTCCAGTATCATTAGGTTACCTCATACACCTATACATATTCGTCACCTATCCCGCTTGCGTCTGCGCACTGTCTCATGGTAGTGGTCGTCTAGGGTCTCGGCGATGAAGGCTCGAAGTCTTCATCAGGTTGAACTTTTCACCTCCTTCCCCTGTTTCCCTATGGGTTAAGTTTTTCAAAATTTACGAGCTCAACCTAGGCACCTTCATGTCTGTCAGGGTACTAAGTTATCTTACATAATACTTAACTGTTAATTATTCCTTTCTTCCGGACATTAACAGTATTCCCCCTTATGTTATATCTGTTGCATCCTAAATTCCCTGCAAAGGATTTCTGATGAGGCAGTCTGAGGTCTTCCACTTTCCTAAGTCAGTAAAAAAAATAGAACCCTTTTCAGTTTGTAAAAGCAACATTTCTCAGCATTTTCCACACCTACCTAATGGGAAAGTTAAGTAATGCAACTGCTTTGCTTACTATCTTTCAGGTGTTTGGGCTGCATACCCTATCTAACAGCTCCTAAATTAGAAGAGGTGTGCCCTTCTCCTGTCTGGCAATTCTGAGAGATAGAAGTTTTGACATTGTCAGCAGTGTCAGGATAGAGCAATACAGAATTCAGTTTCTCTCAGAATTAATTTTAAGACAGATTTTATTTTAAAAACTTTTTTTTTCTCAATGTAACACGCTGCCACGTGAGTAAGAAACTAAATTTTGTTACCTGGCCTGGAGGGTAGAGTAAGATTACTGAAGTTATCTGTTGCATAGCAAGGGGCAATATGCAATCAAGACCACTGTTACACATAAGGAAACATTTGGCTTCTGTCTGTTACTTTACAAGAACATTCTCTTGCGTGAGTATTCAGTGAGGTTACTCTTGACAAAGCAAACTTTTGTGAAAGACAAATCTCACTAGATGGGTAGTACATAAAGTAGCCCGTTTTTGCTAGCTGTAGGGTATTGTTAAGTCTAAGCTGTTTTTATTTAAACAGCTACTTTTATTTAAAATACCTTCTGCTCATTTACTCTAAAGCTGTATCCCCAGACTCATTAAGAAGAGTTTAATGAAGTAGAAATCCATTTAAAGTGAGGCTTTTTCCATATGTATGTGATATAAGTTAATTGTTAAGGAAAATGGATTATACTACAGTATAAGCAATTCATGTAAACAGATTATAAAGGGATATTAATATGCAAGACAATGATTGGTTTTTGTTGCATTACTGTTACCAGGACTTGATGCAGAATCCTGACTCACATGCAAATTTCAACACAAGTGCTTATGAAACGGGGTATAGAAAAATTACCATGATGTCATTGTTTCTCTATGGATTTTTGGTGTAATTATGTCATATTTTCCTTGGGAAGCCACATGCATATTGTTGTAATGCATCTGTATTTCTTGAATCTTATTGAGCCGTAGTTAGGTTGAGGAACTCCCCCTGTGCACCAAAGAATGATAGTAAATTTGTTGATTAAGATTTAGATAAGTTTGAATTTGATGGTGGGTTTTTTTAATAGAACCTTCTGACATCTGAAGAATAGATCCATGCATAAAACATATTGACTTTTTATCAGTTATTATATAATGATATTCTGCTGCGTGCTTTGTATTTGACAGCTGCCCCAGAATACACCATGTATGTATCCTCTCTGCCTGTTGTCCCTGGAGCAGAGAGCAGGTATTTTGAGACTGGTACCCCAGAAGACATTTCTGGTTATTTTCACATCACTTCCCTTTCAGGGGGGCAGATGGCAGTATGAACCATTTCTCACAAATGTCAGGGGACATGTGTTTTCCCTTACCCTTTGTGTGAACGGTCATGCATATTTCATGTGCATTTGTTGGAATGAATCCTTTTGTGAAGAGGGGGTGGGTGCTGGGAGCTCTGCCTCTATGGGTACTTGGCTTTCTCCGGATTATCAGAGGATGAAATGCTAGAGATTTTTCAGTACCAAATTGTCTCAAATGGTCTTGAATTATTCCCTAGGGATGACTTTTTTGGTAGTGAGTTTGATCTTGCATACCACTTGGCTGAGGCAGTAGTTGACTGGAAGTCTGAAGGGCCAAGATGTTTCTTGGACATTATTCCTCTGTCTGCTGTGTCTGAAACTGTGATCAATGGTCTTTCAAGCAGCTAGCATGTCAAAAGAGTGTCCCTAGGTAGTGTCATTTGTTTTGAAGAGAAACTACGCAAAACCGGGCTGGTGTTTAAATGGCAAAGATACGAAATAGGTTGCTGGTAAGGGTTATGTCTTGATAGAGCTCCCTCTTGTGGGACAGATGTAGCTGAAAGGCTGCACAGTGTAAAGGGAAGAATTACACATTTCATTTTCCTTGTTGTCTAGAGTGGAGCTCTCTTCCTGTATATACAGAGATTTAAAAAAAAAAAAAGAAAGAAGACAAGAAGCAGGGCGGTTACAGGGAAAGAAAAGAGTACTCTGTTAAACTACTTAGTAAAGTCACTGGTGGATGTTGCTACTGCTGTGAAGGGTGAGACAGAACTGTGCTAGCTAATAGAGGTTGCTGTTTCTTCATCAGTGATGGCTTAAAAAGTGCAATTTGCAGCAATGAATTGCAAATTTCCATCACGAGGTAAAGGAAATTTCACAATATACTTTGTTTGTAAGCAGGGGTTAATAAAGCTGTCTTTTTTTTTTTTTAAATTTGGACATGCTGAAACAACAGCTCAATCTATCAAAGAAAGAAAGAAAAACATTGCCTGACTTTAGTCTAGAATGTTAAAAAGTGCTACAACATGACACAGAATGATAGTATTTTTTCTTTTTGAAATTATGTTTACAAGCTCACATCCTGAATTGAGTCACGTGGTTCACTTTCTGTTGGATGATGACCCCTTTTTCTTCTTTTTGACTTCCAGTTTACTTACTTCGATTCTGGTTTTCAGTTACCTAACTCACCACAGACAGCACAAGTAGGCTTTCTGGCACTTTGCATTTGGTGATTGTGGGGGTAATTATTGGAGGTTACTTACTGAAGAGAAGGCATGGTGCTAGGGAAACTCCCAGGGTGGAATGTGGCTGAAGTGCAGGGAGTCTGTTCCATAAACAACGTAACCCGTGAACTTAAGATGTTGGCAATGGCAGGTGAAATTGGTGTGCTAAATGAGAGAAACAGCATGGAGGTGGAGTGGAGTCACCACAGCCAAGCTCTGTGATAACACAGCAGGATGGGAACCTGATGGTACTATGGAAGTGAGAAGTCGCATGGTTGTTACCCTGAGCCAGCACTTTCCCCTTTTTTCTTTTTTGTCAAAATTGTACCCTTTGGTTCAACCTTGCTGATTATTTTCACATTATGATGAGATTACACCCCCCCCATCCCCAAAGGCTACCCACCCCCAAGGTATCATCACCCCTCACTGAGCATGCACCCTAAATTTCTTTAACCTCTATCTTTAAAAGCAAAGCAAGAAGATATTACACCAATGATAACAAAGATCTCTGTGACTGGAATCACTCAAGCTCCACCTGACAGCAAGAAATTAGTACAAAAATGGTTTAAGAGAGGTGGGTTGTTAGGAAAGATGCTGTGGCAGACAAGTCAGGAGGACATCGCTAACTTCTGGGATCAGTCAGTGGCTGAACCTCTCCCCTCCCATAGGGATGCCTATTGGGAGAGCTGTACCAAGTGCCTTCCTGGGAAGCTTGGAAATCCCTATAGATTTTTTTTCTGTTTCATAACTAATACATTTGCAATCGGCTTTGTTACTGTGTTCTTGGTTTTTGCAAGTGCTTTGCAGACAGTGTGTTTATCACTGGCAATCCAAAAGAAACCTGTACTTCTGTTGCTTCAGTAAACTGCACCATTCATTAGTCCTGAGAGCTTTCATCGGATGTGACCAAATTCCTTAAGTATGGCCATACTAGTCCATTGGATGCAACTAGGTGGAAGGTGCCTTGTTAGTGAATCCATAATTGTTCAATATATTGAATGCAATCGGAATTATAGTGCCCATTTGAGTATCACCCAGAATCTAAGCCCAGCTTCCCCCAGCCTCTTTGCTATCTGAGGATGAATGTGAGGGGGTTTATATTTTGCCAGACTTCTTTGGCCCTTAATGTGACAGTGATTATTTTTTTTGCTTTTCTGGGCTGTTTCTCTGTCTGATTCAAGACCTAAGTAGCCGCCTTCTTTCTGCAGCCTCCGAATTGCTAGTTGAAACACTGATTAGCTGGAGAAGATATCACTGAACAGAGACCAACCCGCGCTGGAGCAGATTTATTGGGGGGACTTGTGACTCTGTGGGGGACCAGGCTGGAGCAGTCTGGGCTTGAAGGTCAGCACCCCATGGAAGGGAGCCACACTGAAGCAATTGGTGAGGAGCTGACACCCCGACAGAAAAGACTCACAGAGAAGTTCATGGAGGACTATCTCCTGTGGGTGGGACCCCATGCTGCAGAGGGAGAAGGGTGAGAGAAATGCCCCCACAGCTAAGAAGGAAAACAGCTTGTGAGGAACTGACTGAAACCCCATTTCCCCATTCCCTAAAAGACCTAAATCAAAAGGTTCCCCTTCCTTTGGATACACCAGTTCACCCATCCCAACAAGAGATGCTGTTTACATACGGACCTGGAAAGATGAACCTCTAAAAGGGAAATGGAAAGGACCCTATACCATGCTATTGAAGACTTACACTGTGGCCAAGGTAGAGGGAATTAGTTCCTGGATTTGTTATTCAGGGGTTGTCACGATCCGCAACCAGATAGACTGCTTTGGCAGAGATTAAATCCCCTTGCTCTGGGTGGCTGGGGGCGGCTGAGCTTAACCCCTGAGTGATGTCCAATTAGTATTGGACTAGTAGTCCAAGGGACCAGTTCTTCACAATTCTCGGGAACAGAATTAAGACTCAAAATGGAGTCAAGGCTTAGGTCACTTTATTTAACCTACAACAAACATGCGGGGGGATGGAGGGGGAGAGGGGAGAGAGAGAGAGAGTGAGAAAGAGGGTGAGAGAAAAGAGAGGAAGAGAAATTGCAGTATCTACCACCACGGAGCTGAGACGTCCCAGCAGTCCAAATTGACTTCATGTCAGGTGGCGAATTTTGCTAGTTGGCACAGTTCAGTGCTGGGCACATGGGGGGGTTGCTCCACTGCAGGCGTGCACACGAACATGGCAGTTCTTCTTCGTTATATACAGTTCAATGATCCTTATTCAGTAGGTTACCTCATACACCTGTACATATTCAGAACCTGTCCTGCTTCATATTAAAATGAGTTCCAAGAAGTGATTTCCATAAACTCCTCCCAATTGCATCTGCACACTGCCTCATGGTGGTGGTCATCAGGGGTCGTGGGGATGAAGTTGGATGGCTCCTCTTCGTCAC